>OX359293.1:71836898-72114398 GCA_947179395.2 Pulicaria dysenterica | reverse complement strand
GCGGCTAACAATAAATATTTTAGAGTCCCCATATAACATTATCAGTTATACGTGTGATTTGATGATCCTTTTAATTAATTAATCAATATGTTTCACTTTAACATCTTGAAGAATTTTTTTGTATCCGTCTTTTATATTTATAGTATCGTTCTGTCGTTTCAAAAAAATATGTTCCACTTCGACATATATAATGTATTTTATTGTATGATCATATTCATGTGTTATGCTCAATTAAAGATTCATATCTATTCCATATTCCATATTATTCTTAGGGTCTAGGTTCAATGACTCTTGATTTCTTACAATGTTCCTTCTTAGTCCTAGACCTTCAATACATTATTACAATGGTCTCATTGTTTATACACACACAAAGGAAAAGAACTTTTGGAGCCTAAGGAATGGAAAAGAAGTTTAGGAGCTCAATTTGCATCTTGTATTTCTAAGCTTGTCGATCACCACTTTATAAATTTATCTACCTAGAATATAGACTAACGGATATTAATAAATTAAGTCCATATATAATATTTAGGGGGTGTTTGTTTTAGCTTATTAAAGGTATTTTTTTCAGACTTATTTTCATAAGCTCGTTTTTTCCGGTTTATTTTTCATAAGTCCGGCTTATATTCTTCTTATAACTTATAATAATTTTAAAAGTCAGAAAATAAACCGGAAAAAATAGCTTATAAATATAAGTCTTGAATAAGCTAAAACAAACACTCCTTAGTAGAAAAATGATTTACATGCCTAAAATGTATAGTAAATTACTGATTTGGTCATGTGGTTTAGCCAAAGTATTCTGTTAGAACCTAGAGGGGGGGTGAATAGGTTATTTCACTTAGTTTACCAATTTTTCACAAATAAAAATTTGTAAGTTGTGTTAAAAATATTTTTCTTGAAGTTTATAACACAACAAATATATATACTTGAAATAAAGAGAGTAAGGGTAGAAAGATATCACCAATTAGTAGACAAGAGATTTATAGTGGTTCATGCAAGTGTTAACAAACTTGCACTACATCCACTCCTTGGCCTCACCCACCAAGAGTTTGCTCCACTAGCTTCTCTCTTTGAAGGTAGAGATAAACCTTTTACACTTCTCTTTTTCACTTGCAAGAATTAACACTTCAAACTTGCAAGTAAGGTAAAGATAACCTTGCTTCACTCTAATTCTATAGGCTAGAGTTGATCCTTACTTCTCTCTAATTCTAAAGGCTAGAGATTATCCTTACTTCACTCTAATTTGAAAGGATAGAGTTGATCCTTACTATTACAAAATGTATAGAAAGATAATGTAGTGTTTAAGCTTTGAAAGCTTTGCTCTTGCTTGATTCTTGATCTTGAATGATAGATGAATTATCAAAGAATATGAGCTCACAAGATAAGAATATATGTTATGTGTTTTTGCTTGTGCAAGAGATACTAAAAAATGAGGGTTGAGTTGGTTTAAATAAGGAAAAAGGTAAAAGTCCAAAAGCTGTCCAGTACCCTCACGGTCGATCCACGCTCGACCGTGGCTAAAACCGTGAGGTACCTGAACTTTCTTGTTCTTTGCAATATAAACGTTGGACTTTATTTAAAACCACACTCAACTCATTTTTACCATAAAAATCAACTGAAAAGTATATGTTCAAAAGGTTGGTTGATCCCATACTCTTAAAGTTTGAATTTAAACACATATATGGAAGTTTGGAAACCAATACACAAAGCATGTTGGAATTTTACCCCTTTGGGAGATTCCTTTGCTAATTATGGTGGTGTATTGTTTCAAAGTAGGATTGTGTTTGTTATTTGCTTAAAATAGGAAGTCTTAGATTTAATCAACCAACACAATTGAGTTTTATAAAATCTTTGTCATTTTTATAAAGTTTTTATAAAAATAATTTTATAAAAACATAAACTAATTTAATTATTTTATTTGTAAGCTCATATAATTCGAACTCTTGTTTGTAGATATCTTCGTCATCGGCTTTGAAGATATCATCTTCACTTGTTAAGTACGAGTTCGGTTGACTTGAAGAAGAACAACATTTAAGAGTTGTGAGCTGAGCAGCGACGGTTGATTCACGGTCGACCGTGGTATCGACCGTGAATGTTGATTTATCTTGATTTCTTCTTTTCTTGTTGAATTGAAGTCTTCAATTATTTGTTCTTCACTTGATCATTAATTTTAGGTTTGTTGATCTTTAAAGAATGTAGCATATGAACATATGAATAAATTTGATAAGCAATAATATTACTTGTTCATATTTTTATCATCATCAAAATAAGGAGTGCATTTCTTAATGTGTGACCATGTATGCACTAACATATTCTTTTTAGTCCTTTATTTACAAAATTGATGTGTTTGGTCCTTGAGTTTGTCAATTCCTGACAATGTCAGTCATTTGATCTAACGACATTTAAATTGATAGTTACTTTTTTTGTAAGGGTATTATGGTCTTTTTATCACTATTTCTTTTCTTAAAATCCATATTAAATTTTTTTTCACAGTAATGAAGATTTCTATGTGCTTCTCTCTCATCTCTCTGCTTTCTCTCTCATAACAATGAATTGAAATCATGAAGATTGAAGTGAAATTGATGGTTTGGGTGCTGAAATCATCGAGGTTCAAGGGGAATCGAGTGTTATCACCGTGAAAGGAACTTGAGGAAGTCACTGGCCGTTGAGGATGTTCACCCACACCACATAGCCATCAACTAACAATTGCAAACAAAACCAAAACCCTATTTCGGACTTATGTGGAACCCAAACAAACCCTATTTTAGGAGCAAAACCCTAGATTCAAATGCAAACACAACCAAAACCACCATGGTGTTGGTAGTCTTACAGATCGAGAGAGAGAGAGAGAGTGTGTGTGTGTGTGGAGATAGAGTAGAGAGATAAAGCTTGAGATTAAAGAAATGGTGAGAGAGAGATATAAAGAGACTGAGAAAGAGTGTGTGACAGTGGTAGTGTTCGTGAACTATGGTGGACTTAACGGAGATCGGTGGTGATGTTCTTGAACTGTGGTGGTGGTAGACTCCAGACGGTGGTGATGGTGATGAGTCGTGGAGAGAGAGATAAAGAGACGGAGAGGGAGAGAATATAGAGAGAATATGACGGTGGTGGTGGTGGACTTCGAACAATGGTGGTGGTGGTGGTGGTCCTACACGGTGGTGGTGGCGGTCTTCCAGATGGCAGTGGTTGTGGGTCTTACTGCATGGTGGTGATAGTGGTCTCCCAGATGGCGATGGTGGTGGGTCTTGCAGAGAAGAGAGACAGTAGAGAGCGTTTGAGATGAGAGAGATGGTGAGAGATGATGAGCCGGTGGTGGCCTTTCTAGTCGGTGGTGGTGGCAATATCCTTCACGGTAGAGGTGGTTAGCCTCACACAAGTGAGAGATAAAGAGATATAAAGTGTGGAGAAAGAGAGAGCGTAGAGAGAGATAGAGATGATCTTGAAGATCTGAGGAAGGAGAAGAGATTAAATATTATTTTTGTTAAAAGACCAAAATACCCTAGAATAAAGACAAATTTAACATCAATTTAAACGGAGAGTTAATTAAAGGACTAACTGTAACATCCTCCTACCGGGCCTAGTAGTTTACGGTAATGGTAAACTATTTGTTTATTATTTATATTTATTTATATTTAATTGTTTATAGTAATTGATTATTTAATTACCATGATATGTTCATTTGATGATGTAACACCCCAAAGTGGGGCCTAGTTGTGAACTGTAGTACATGTAGCTCAAGTAGTTGTACGTTGACTTTAATTGGTGTCTTGTTGTTAAATGTAGTATACATGTTGTTAAATGGTGTATTATATGTTAATTGGTGTTTTAAACGTGAAATGGTGTTGATTGGTGCTAATTGGTGTTAAATGGTGTTAACTTGTATTAAATGTGGATAAAAATGTAGTAATATGAAAAGTGTCGTAAGTTGACCAAGTTGATAAATAGTTGAACGGTTTTAAATAATGGTTCCAAAAATATCTCCGTTAGTTGAAACGGGTAAACCTAAGTTGTGTTTTAAGTTAAATAGTAGAACAAAATACCCGTGAGGGGTATTAGTCAACCAAGGTCGGCCTAAGTCTTTTAAGACTTATCTGTTTTACCACAAACATACATACGTACGTAATAACTTGCACACACACAAACCCTTGTTCTTTTGGAGATTGATTCAAGGAGCAATCTGTTGTTTGAGGTGTTCTTTAGTTGATTTCAGAAGCAATTCCATCATACTCATCTTATTTGTAAGTGATTTTGAAGCTTTAACCTAGTTTATGAACTAGATGTAGAAGATGACCCATTTTGATTGTTTAAGTATGTTTTGATGATTGTTTTATGTTAGAAATGTGTTAGTAAGTTCATATGTATGTTAGAAACAAAGTATAAACACTTGAATACGGATTCAAGTTGGATTTTATATCAAAAAACTCGAAGAACAGCTGATGTCGGAGAACAGAGCTGTACTTACTGTAATTGTGGTCCATGCGGTCTCATGGAGAAAGCCATGCGGTCGCAAGGACTTTTGGAAGTCCCTACGGGCGTAGGCAATGGGTCTTACGGCCGTAGGAGGGTGTTATTGTGGTTTACCACCTACGGGGTGATGAAATGAAGCCTACGGGCGTAGGTACATAACCTACGGCCGTAGGGATAATCCCTTGCGGCCGTAGGACTGAGTTTTGGGGCAGGGCCCTTGCGGTCGCATGGATTATGCCTTGCGGTCGCATGGGGTATGCATTGCGGTCGCATGGGGGTGCCTTGTGATCGCATGCTGTACTGGTGTGTTGACAGCTTTGTATTCTTGTGTTTTATGCCTCGTTAATTGCCATTGATTGGTGTCTAAGCCTGAACCTAATGTGTTAGGTGATTCGGGCGATTCTGGTGATTCTTGGGATTCTCGATTCCACTTCTGCCTCTTGTAAACTCGAGGTGAGTACCGGTTTCCCATGAGTCTCAATAGGTAAGTTATCTGTGGTACATGTTGACACGTGATTGGTGCATTGATATGTAAGACACGAGGTAATTTATGATAGAGTTGTACAAGCATGCTTATTATTGATATGAAAGATATTGTTGTGATTATATGTGCGCATGAACTGGATCCTTATTGGATCAGCTATTTGTTTATGAAGTTATGTCCGGACATTGAACGGGAGAACACGAAGGTCAGTCAGGTAGACGGGTGTTAGTATCTGGCTGGGTTCCCAGGGTCCTTAGGGACTACGGATTGGGGAACTAACGGTACTCAAGTAGTATACACTTGGGTAGGGCTCTGCAGGCCGCCGTTCCTCTATGGGGCTGGGTTCCTTGATAGACTGGAACCAGCATGAAAGACATGGCGTACCACGTGGGCTGCTGTTGGGTTGTTGAGCAGGGTTGGCTCCTCTGCAATATACGACTCTTGCTGACACGTTTGGCTCGCCGCAATATGATAGATAGCCCTGTGTGCTGTTCTGATACATGATAGCCTGCTTATTGATGCTTATGTGTAATTGGTGCTCACTAGCTAGTTGTAGCTAACGGTGCAAGATTTACCTTTTTCGCAGGTTGACGCTAGATGCCTAGTGAGGCGGGACTGGTGGTAGTTTTTGTTGTAAATACCTTTTGGGGAATACGTTGTTATATGTATGGATCCGATGGTCGGAAACTAGTAGGTAACGCTTGTAGATAACGAACTTGGCTTATCCTTTTGATGTAATTAATTAGCCGAGTCAAACAACGTTGCTTTTGTAATTGGTGTTTATTTCCGCTGCACGCTTTTGGTAATCGTTGTTTAAAAAGTTTAAATTAACTCTAATTTTAAGCTCGTTAGAGGCGGCGTTACAGATGAATACTTGAATTGAATTTTAATTGGACCACGAGGTAAAAAGGGTGAAATATTAGTTTTAATATTTTAATATGTTAGTTGGACCATATGATTCATTTTTAAACGAGGGTCACAAATAATACCTCGTTGCGTGTTAATGATTTGTGTAAGACCGCTTTAATTAAGTATCTGTATGTCCGATATCAGATAAGTTATACTGTGTATGTATATATGAGACATCAGAAACCGACTTTTACTCTAATTGCTTCCTGTTGAAGGTTACTGGTGTGCAGCCTGCGTACGAGTATTTTTAAGATGATTAAAAGCTTTTTCACACTGGTGTTTTAAATTTATAAAATGGAATTACAAAATAAATACTACACACGACTCAGGCAAGTATGACCTGGTCAATAGTAGTATAGATAGGGTAAGACCGAGTATCGTTCCACTGAGACAAAAACTACCAATATTCTACCATCATCGTTGTTTGATCAGAAAGATATTGTGGAGAGTTGGATAAGATAAAGAAACTAAACTGCATAAAGATAAATATAATACATGGATAGAACGGATTAACACCATAAGGACAAATATTTACTTAGGCTTCTGATTCATCCGAACCAGTCATAACAATAAATATAACAATAATAATATGAAGACTTGATATAGATGTAATTTTAAGCACAGAGCATGTTGTTGTCTCTAATACTCACAAGTCATATTATCATGTAAATCATCACTCGAGTTATCAAGACTCAGATTTACAATCAAACATAGCATGTAAGCATAGAATTATAAGACTATCACAGATCCACTTAACCATGTTTAAATCCAGCTACAAGCCATACATTATTGGTCAAATGATATGTCTCATATCTTTCAAAACATAATAAAGGTGTTAAAGTGATTTAATAATGGTTAGAATAAAAGAAATAGCAAACTAATCTGGAATAGGACCCATGCGATCGCATGACATTACCATGCGGTCGCATGACTTCTTTTTACAGCAGAAATCATTTTTCCCAAAGATTAAACACAAACAACCTGGATTTTCATCCAAGGTCATAAGTAGATAGTAAATGAACACTATGATGTTATGAACCCTACAAGACTCAAACCACGTGCGTTGGATTTAAGATCAAGTCTTATGTTATTTCTTTTAGATATCATCATGTTAAGTACTATTTCTAGTACTTAACACATGCAAAGCATGAAACACGTAAGTATGCACATAGAATCGTAGAGTTCTGATTCTTAATGACATTAGGAGTTCATTTCAACCTTAACATGTTCAAAAACATCTTTTTATCCTTTTGTAGTATTAATGATCGAATAATAAACGTACACAATTAAACTTTCATTTAAGATGTGAAACATGTGAGAAACCATAATATGATAAACATGGTCAACTTGTTAAGATCTGAAATGATCAAAGAAAAGTTCCAAAAATGCTTTTCAAATGAAAATCTTGCTTGTTACACCATTTCTAATGATAACTACACAAAATCTTAAGATTAAACCATCATTCTTAAATATGCATGCAATATAACCTTGAGATTTTCACACAAAAGGTTACCAAAACATGAATATGAACAAATATATCATATGAGCTTGATTAAACACATTTATATTAATGATCAAAACATACTTTTTATATCAAGTAATCAAGAAAAGATTATATTGCCATAACTTGGCCAAGAATCATCTTGACTCAAGTGAAATAAGTTAAGCTTCATCAAATATAAGTACAACAACATCTGGAATTCATGATACATGATTAAGAACAGAAGATAGAATGATTATACCAAATAACCCCGAGATAATGTGTACTTTGACTTCAAAAGTCGAAGCTTTCAAGTGTTGTTCCAAACTTCTAGCAAGCTCTCCTCCTTGGGTATCATCATGGAATGATGTTGAAGTGTTTAGAGGTCTAAAAGAGTGTTTGGAAGGTGAGAAATCCGGATCCAAGGCTGGGGAAAACCCAGCCGAGTCTGGAGAAGCTCCGGCAGAGCCAAGGAGTCTCACAGCCCCGTCTGGAAGTCTCTGGGTGAGAAAACCAAGGGAAGCCCGAAGGCCCCCTCTCAGATCTCAGTGTGTGAAGTGTGTATGTTGTGCTCCCTGGTGTGTTTTGAAGAGTTTGCCAAGAGCTCTGTATATAGGCAAGATCCGGGGGTCTTTACGATCGCATGGCATTCCTTTGCGGTCACATGGACCATTTTGTCAAAAGATGCTCTGCCACTTTCGCATCTCGGGGCCTGATAATACGGTTACCCGAAGCTTCGATTGATTTTGGTGGGCGGGGTCCCTTGCGGTCGCAAGCAATACCTTGCGGCCGTAAGACCCTGTTTTTAACAAAACTTCGTTTTTGCTTGATAATCGCGGGATTTGTCCATGTTTCTTATGTTAAGCTCTTTTAGACCTGTATGGTGAATTATTAACATATTAAATCATTAAATGGACATATCACCATGGACATGGGTTAAGAATGGGAGCGTTTCGGTATATAAAATATGTATAAAAACGCATATATCGGTTACCCCTCAAACGTGTTTTCTCTTTTCTTTTTCTTCTCAAGAACTTTGAAATCCAGCCCATAATCCCTGCAATTTGTGTTGTTTGCTACTGAATTGAGGTTAGTTTATTTGCTTCTTGTTGCTCCCAAACTTGTTATTCACTTGTTCTTGCAAAAACTCCATGTTTGAATTTTAGGGCTTATGGTAGTTTGTGCTTTAATGTGAAATTAATGCTTCTTTGTTGGTTTGATATGTTTTCTAAGAAATTATTCACTGATTTAGAGTAGAAATCATGATAAGTTCTGTGTTTGAATGATTTAAACTCAAGAAGCCATTAATGGAGTTTTAGAGGATGAACTTGAGAATTGATATTCATGATTTGATGATCTTTATGTGTATTGATATGAGTTTAGATGTTAGTGATCATCTATATGAAGTTTCTTGAGGTTAGGAAGTGTTTTTGTTTGAATTTATTTGCTGCAAGTCGAGATTTTATGGGTTAAAAGGCTGCTGGAATCGAACATGAAGAAGAGCTGTAGTTCTGAGTTGACGCGGGCCGCGCCGCGCCTCACGCAGGCCGCGTGAACTGTGCTGCTAACAATTTTGTGCTTCGTTTTCGATCGCGATTTGCTTGATGTTTATTTTTTGGCTTTCATATTTAGTTATAATATGACATATATGATATATTTAAGGTGTTTTTGATGATGAACTCTAATTATGAGGCTTTGACATAGTTATGAAGTTTTTAGTCATAATTGCATACTTTAATTGTATGAAACTGACTTAGATGACTCGGGTTTGTGTTTCTTCGGTTGCCTCATGTTTTATATGATTAGTAATAATTCCTACATGCATATTTGTTATAAATGAGGTGTCTCGTATGTCGGTTCCCGTTTAGAGAGTTATTAATGATGTTTGTGAACTTTAATTGCATGAAATGAACTTAGAAGTAACTTGCATGCATTTTGTTGATTGTTACATGTCCATACATGGTTATAAGACATGTTTGGGGTATTTTTATTAGTAAACTCTATTCATGGAGGTGTTGACCCGTTTGTGAGTAAATTGGCGATAATTGCGTACTTTAATTTGAGAAATGGAATTATATGGCTTGTATTCATGTTTCATTGATTACTCCATGCCTCATATGATATATTAAGAGTTCCTAAATGTTTTTTGATATATTTCAAGTTGATTTGGTGAATTAAGCGTAACGGGTTGGGTTTGACCCGTTTACGGATTAAATTGGAGATAGATGAACTTTAAACATGCTTTGTTGATTGTTACATGTTGCTTATGACTTATATAGAGATTCTAAATTATGATGTAGGTATTTCATGGCTTAAATGAGATAATTAGCATGTGGATGCAATATTTGAATATATTAAGGATAATTTCTTATTCTAAAGTATGAAACGAACATATATGAATCTCATGAATGTTTCGTTGATTGCTATGTGTTGCTTATAACATCTATGGATATCTTGGATGATTTCGAATGTTTTCATGTTCATTGTATGCGTTTTGGATAATGGTTAAGCTTTGACCCGTTTGTGAATTGACTTGACTTTTGGAGTTAAATATGATTTGAATTACTGATTTGATTGTGTTGTGTTCTTAGGGGACTCAAAGACCCAGTGATATAAGACAACTGAGTGTGGATTTTGGAGGACACGGGTGAGTGGACTTTAACTCACTGATGATATTAGTTATGATTATGATGATTATCTGGATTCATATATTTAATCATGTGATAGATTGTTTAATCTTATATGATTGTTCGAAGATTGGTATTATGATGGTACGGAGATTGAAACTGTGATTGTATGGTGATTGGCACTATGATTGTGCGATGACCGGTATATGTGTTTATTGATTGCAATCGAGTCCAAGATATGTGCGCGGTGAAGATTACTGTGTGCATGCTGTCTTTGAGGGAGGTTAGCCGGTTTGTGATGGGCTAGACTGGGTTGCTTCTGGTTGTGCGGTTGTTCACCCCCTGTTACATTTGTTGCATCAGAGAGGGTTTAACTGTGCCAGTTAGCAGACTGTCATCGGTAAACCTATGCTGGCCGGCATATGGGTTGCAGGCTCTGCAGAGCCGCCGTGCCTCTGATGATACGTGGTGCCCCGCTCTTGAGTAGTCCTTGTGTGTCTTGTTTCTATGGTGATTGTTATGGTTATGCTATTGCTATTTGTGTCTTAAATTCTATTCACTTAGCTTTGTGCTAATTCCCCACCCTAACTCTCTTTTGCAGGTTTTGGTGAGCTTCGGTAGGTGGTTGTTTGTACATGGGAAGTTTGACCGTCGCTCTGATATTATGTTTTAGATAAGATGAGCCGTCTTTGTGAACTCTTTTGTAACACTAAACGATATACTGTGTTGTTGAACAGTATTGGTTTTAAGTTTGTGGGTGTTGCTATATTTACTATTTTTCTATTGCAATACTTCCGCTGTGATTTAAAAAAAAATGGCTAGAGTTTTGCGGTGTTACATTAACATTGTAACGAATTGACAAACTCAGGGACCAAACACATCAATTTTATAAATAAAAGACTGAAAGAATACTTTGACTAAATCACATTGACTTTTTTAATAATTTACTATAAAAACAATAAGTGGAGATACACTTACTTAATTACTTACTATCTCATCCAACCTTAACTTTACCGTAAACATAAATGGCTTGCGTATGAGAGATAAAAGAAATGATTTGGTTCGTACAAATGAGATTTATTTAACTAAATCAAGTAGATTTTGTCCATATTTGATTAGACACTTGCATCAATCAAGCAATATCTCACAATGATCCTAAGACAGAATTGATAATTTCCAAGTGTCTTTCTCTTTAATGTGATCGTATCTCTTTTATAGCTTCAGTAAAAAGCACAAGAAAACGAATTTTTTTAAACGAATATTAGTTCCTAAAAAGTCATTCAAAGTTGAATCAAGATTGTTAAATAAAGTAAGTTTTTCTGGAGCAAATGAAGATTAAAACATATATATATTTTTAGGGTACCTAATCAAAGGAATATATCTTTTTTCACATGACCAATATGATGCACTACAAGACATTCCCTTTGCAATCCATACCTCATCAATGGAATATATCTAACCCTCCATATGCATTCAAAGATTTAGAATTGTCTTACAAGCCATCAATTGGTATTAACACCCTTTTATAGATACACATAGACATTGATGTTTCATGCACACGGAAAACACAAAGATTATAACCCATCAACATCAATAAACTTATACGAGTACAATAAACTTATATATATATATATATATATATATATATATATATATATATATATATATATATATATATATATAAGTGGACACCCCGTCTTAATATGCCCTAAAAAAGAAGGGTTTATAAAACCAAAAAAATCGCAAACATTGAATATGTACTGGTGCACGTAGATGAGTACGGTTCGTTAAATATATATTGTTTCAGGAATTTGGCATATGATAAAGCAAAAGGAATTGGAATATATGTTAGAGGGGCAAGTTGTGATGTTACTTGTGTAGTTGTGTTACATGTTTGGATAATAAAATCCTAAATTCTATCTTTATTGTATAGAGATGGGGGAAAGAAAAGAGATGGGAGAAAAGGGAGGGCACTTTTGCTTGCAGCCTAAGGCCTTTAATTTGTACATTCTTTGTATGTGTGGCTAGGATGAGGATCCCCTTTTTCCTTTTAAAACTAGGTGAGCCACATAGTATATGATCTACCTGCATTTTTTGATGTTCTTATTCTTCAATCATTTAGGGTTTCCTTTACAATTCGAATGTGAAAGTAGAGAATCTTCTCAAACCCTTGATTTGTTCGTATGGGATCATTGATCACAACTTCAAAAGACTTGAACTAATATGGTCGAATATATGGTCATAATTTTACTGTTTTTAAATACAAACAATATAAATACTAACCATTTCCTATTGATCTTTTTTGAAGCCCCAAGAGATCAATTCCGGAATCCAAGAGAGACCTGCGAGCGTTAATCACACTAGCCCAAATTCCCCCACCCTTTGATAACAAATGCGAAGAGTTGGAAATAATATCCCACCCCCCCGCCCCCCCATACACACTTTTTATAATAGATACCCAAAACGAGTTTTTTTCTTTCCAAAACCGCCACCACCACTTACCAAGCAAACTTAAGTTAAGATGGTTTAAGTTACCCAATTCGAGGCCCCCTCTACCCCTACTTAGTGTTATATCCGACCATTTAACCCAACAAATTTTGTTTGAAGTATCGCACCCCCCACCCCAAAAGAATTTACGTCTAAAAGAATCAAGAGAACGGAGAATACCTGCTGGGACACGAAACAAGGAGAAGAAATACACGGGCAAACTGGATAACACGGATTTAATTAAGGTCCATCTACCACCACTTGACAGAATCTTCGCCTTCCAAGATGAAAGTTTGGCCTCAAACTTTGTCTCCACTGCGCCCCAATGCTCTTTTCTTTTCATAGATAAATTGATTGGAACCCCTAAGTAGTTAAGAACACCCACCCCTTGTTTAAATCCCATCCAATCTGCCAATTTTCTACCATCTACTGAGGAAACCCCCAAACTCCAAACATTAGACTTTGAAAAATTCACTTTTAATCCGGAGGTCCTTTCCCAATTCTTAAGTAGTGTCACCAATCTACGCATGTTGATTTTGTCCCACTGTCCGAACACAATCGTATCGTCAGCGTATTGTAGATGTGAGATTCTAACTTTATTTTCCCCAATGAAGAGAGGAACAAACCACCCTGAATCGCAAGCCTCTCTGATCATGACATTGAAGCCTTCTGCCGCTATAAGAAAGAGATACGGCGAAAGGGGATCGCCTTGTCTAACCCCTCTATAAACATTGAATTCCTTCGTTGGTGAACCATTTATCAGTACTGACACTGAAGCAGAGTTCAAACAACTTTTCATCCAACCAATCCAAGTTTCCCCAAACCCCATCTGATTCATGATATCAAATAGAAAATTCCAGTTTATAGTATCGTACGCTTTTTGGAAGTCCAGTTTCACCACCGCCGCTTTTTGATTCGATCTCTTGATCTCCTTGGGTCGGGTCCGCGGCTTTGGCGCTTCAATTCCCTAGAGTTTTCGCCAAGTGCGGGAAGGAAGATAAAAAAGTGGCGGATTGGGGAAGTTGGATCGACTCTAAGTGGTTATGGTCGTGGGATCAAGAAAATAACTGCAGAGGTAGGGTAGCAGAGGAGTGGCAGATTCTAAAAGCTATGCTTGAAGATGTTTCTCTTTCTACCAACCAACAGGATAAAGTGACTTGGACGCTTAGTGACGACAACAACTATTCGGTTAAGAGAGTAAGACAACTTCTTGAAGAAATCAACTGCACTGATCCACCAAATGTTCACCCTTCCTTGTGGTCAAATCTGGTTCCAAAGAAGATTTGCATTTTCAACTGGAGGGTCGTTCGGAAAAGGCTTCCGGTAAGGGTTAGTCTAATCAACAGGGGTATCGATCTTCATTCTTCTCTATGCCCAAGATGCGACGAATCTCCAGAATCGACGGAGCATGCCTTATTTAAATGTCCGTTGTTAAAACCAATCTGGGAGGAGTTACATGCTTGGTGGGGGGTCGATTGTGTCGATTTTGATGAACTAAAAGTTTTGGATTTGAAGGTCATTCATAAGCTAAATAAAGCGGCTAGGGTGCTGTGGAGTCTATCTACGACGGTGACGGCGTATCTCATTTGGAAAGATAGAAACAGGATCGTATTCGCGGGAGAAAAGTGCAAACTTAACTCCATCATTTTGGAAACCAAACTAATGATGTTTAGTTGGTTAAAGATTAGATTGAAAAAATCAATTCATTTTTGGTGGCATGATTGGATTATCAACCCGGCAGGTGTAAATATAGTCTAGCTCCTGTTTGGTCGGTGGATAGGTTCATGTAATTTTCTTTTTGGTCGAGATCACCGGGACTTATAAAGGTATACCACTTCTACCACTGGTGGATTTGTATACCTTTATATAAGTCTTTAGGTGTTGTCGTGTATTTCACTTCTATATTATAATATATATATACCTTTGCCTTTCAAAAAAAAATACTAAAGTGTCATTATGCTCTAATGCTTTATCGTTATGAGGCAAGAGAATAAAGGGAAAAAACAAAAAACAAAACTAAATGACGCAATCATGATTATGGATTCTAGCCCGTTGTATATAAAGGATTGTAAAAAATGCATGACGTAAATTATGTTTCGCTAAGAGTGGAGAGTGAAGGGTGTTATAGATGTGCGATGGGGTGACTATTTGAGTATTTGGAGCACACTCCATAGTGTGTACCACATGCGGATGGGTTGTATTACAAGGGAGGTAGTTTACTATTGTCTATACACTTTTTTTTAATTGATTTCTTAAGTAATACGTGAGACCCGTGACTTGGTGTGATGACAAGTGACTATTACAAGACTAATTGATTAAATAAGTGAAAAAAAATGTTATAAATGTCATCGTGTATAACCCCTCTTACACTCGGCATGTGATCAAATGAAATAATGCCTCAACATGATAAAATGTATAGTGGGTTTTTTTTAACACCGTAACATTATTAGGCAGGTTCATAATATGTAGATAAACTGAAAGGGGCAGAAAAGTCATATTAAGCAAATAAATACTTAGGGCCTCAAGGGCATACATTGATAATACGTGGAAGTGTCACAAACAAAAAGCCCCTGTGCAACAACCCCAGACATTTTTTTAAAAATACCAAAACTACCCCCCTTACTACTAATATAATATTTCAACTATGATGGATCACGCCCGTGGAACAGCCCTGCACACCAACGGATTTTTCATCTCCAAAGACAGCTTCAAACACTCGGACAGATCAACCGAGCCAGCTTCAACCCATTTGAAGTTCTGCAAAAGCTGGGCTAACCACAGATGAACCGTGGCTAAACCCATTGACTTCCCTGGGCACACCCTCCTCCCAGCACCAAACGGAGCCAACCTCAGGTCCGAACCCATTATCGCAACATCTTCACTTAAGAACCGATCAGGGTTGAAACGGTTAGGCTCGGACCACACATGCTCGTCATGGGTTATAGCCCACATGTTCACCATCGCAGTGGTTCCAGCGGGAACAAGATGTGGGCCGACTTGGCTGTCGTGGGTTGCAAGTCGAGCCCAAGACAAAAGTGGGCCAGGTGGGTGGACACGTAAGGTTTCTTTCACGATTGCATGTAGGTAAGGAAGGTTATCAAGGTCCGATTCGGTAACGGGTCGGTCTCGCCCGACTACACTCTCGATTTCGGATCGAGCCTTGGCTTGGATATCCGGGTGTAACACCATTCGTGCAAGAATCCACTCCAACAGGATTGCCACCGTGTCAGTGCCCCTGAAGATCATTTCCTAATGAAACGATTTTAATTAATTAGAATAAACATAAATACGTTATAAAAGCTAATACGAAAAGAGAAACATAGATATTATTCTTGATTCGCATGTCCACTAAAAAAAATTAAAAAAAAAAGTTAAAAACATACCCAGAGAATAGCGATCATATCAGCATCAGTAAACTTGTTTTCCGATTCCAAATCAAGCAAAACATCGACGAAATCACCGTCGGTAAACGCGCCGTCACGAAGCCTCTTTTCACGGTGTTGATCAATAATTTCCGCAACAAAAACATTAACCTTTGACACCAAATCTCTGCAACGCCTCCTGACTCCCTGGAAGTCAAACCAGCTGACGATCGGAAAATGGTCGCTCCAGTTAAAGATTCCAAGAAGCTCGTAGCCTTCGCTCACAAGCTTCTCAAGCTCATAACCTTCGCTATTTAAACTGAAATCATCATATGATTTACCGAAAACAGACATCATGACATTGTTTAAGGACGCAAAGTGGAGAATCTTTTTAATCTCCACAACACCGTTCACTTCCATAGAAGAAGAAACTTGACCCACCATTTTCATACCGATATTTCGCCGGAAAACACCAAATCCCGCCACCCTTTTAGGGCTAAACAAATGGGTCGACGAGATTCTCCTAAGATTACGCCAGTACTCACCATAAGGAGCGAAACCCATGGCACGGTGAAACAACAGTTCATACGCCGACTCCTTCACCGGTCGGTCAGCAAAATCGGTACTGTTAAGTATCTCCTTGGCCGTCTCCGGGTTACTCGAGATGACAAACCTGGTCAACCCGACAGAAAACGCCATGAGATGCTTAGCATTAAAAGCAGTGGAAAGCTTAGCAAGGGTTCTGTGTGTGAATGAAGAGGTAAAAACAAAGACGAGTCCTAAAAATGGAACGCCGGTCGGACCAGGGATGGCGGTTTTAGGGCGGGGTTTGGAGAGTGCCCATGCGAGACCGCCGGGAGCAAGAAGAAAAGCAAAGATGGAAACAAACACAACCACAGAGAAGAAAAGATTCAAGCTAAGGACCGATGAAGAGTGGGTAAGAATAGTGGTCGCGGTGGTTAAGGCTGATGAGGACATGATTGATGTATGTTTAGCGATGGAGGAAGGCAGTGAGTAGCGATTGGAGAGTGTAGCGAAGGCTTAAATAGAGTTTTTAGGATTTGTAACGTCATCATAAAAATATTCACATTAATAAGACGTTAATTTAAATACAAATTTACTAAATATAAACTAATTTTTGTTAAGAAACTTTTTTAATATTCAATTAAAAACAATTATTTTTATATAACTGTTTAAGTCAAGTATATTATTCCTTTCTTAACAATCTAAACCCTAAGAATCAAATGTGTTTAGCAAATAATTATTTGATGCCTCGTCCCCTCTTTTAAGTTTAACTAGTATTCAAATTCGGTTGTTGTGATGGAAAATAAATATAAAAATATAGTAAATACAAGAATTATCGTTTGAATTAAATATTTAAATATGTTAAAAAATTATTAAATGTTAAAAGTAAAAGATCACCTAAAAAACTACAAACGTTGAATCTCAACAACGAAACAAAAATATACAAAGAAGTAAAAATTAACTCAAAACATAGTTTCATGTCGTATACCCATTCTCACTATAGTCTTTGTTTTCATATTTTGAACTTATGACCATTTTGATCTCGATTCCTTATACTTTACCTATTACAGTAAAATGACTTTGTTGCTAAAAATAAGGGTTTCTAAGTTTCTTGGCCATTATATTAATCGTAGTTGAAAACCAACAAATACATGTTGGATACGATTTTGCTGAATATGTTGACATAAAACACGACATTAATCCGATACGAAAATACATTACATAACTCGAACCCGGCACGAAAATGAATGGAATTGAAAAAAGGTTATCACAAAATTTACGCGAACAACATGAAACCCGATAACTAAAACTCAACCAGAATTGTCGCCTTCGTTATAATAAGAGTGAATTGCATAAATGTTCTCTATGATTATCACGTAATTTCAATTTTTGTCATTTCTAAAATTTATAAAAAATGGCCACTATCGTTGTCAATTTATTTAGCTCTAACTCCCTTATGCTAACTGTTGTTATGCTCATGCCTCTTTCCTTTCCTTCATTTTATTCTTATTTAACTTCTTAAATACATTTAATCAATTAAATATATCTTTTAGTAAAAAAATATAGAATCAAAAATTTAATTATTCTTAAGATCAAATTTAGATTTTAATTATTATTCAAAGAAAATTAAGGCTGATGAACAATAATAACAAACAAACATTTTACCCAATAACATTTTTGTGACTTGAAATCATGATCAAGTCAAACTTAAAGTCGATAAACCCTTAAAACCCCAATAAACAGTGTGTTGTTACCGTTACTATGAATTGGACTATTTGGTACTCAGTGGAATAAATCAGGAACTTTATTAAGTAAATTACAAAAGTTACATCCGTCCAATGTGCGATAGTACTAAACACGCTCTCTCGCGTGTCGTTCTTTACGCCTAACATGTGGATACTTGTGGTGTCATAGAGTATGTATGGTCGTTTCATGTGCATGTAAGTTTATGTCGTTACAACTCAAAAACAATTGGCAATGAGTGGAGTAACTCGGAACCCTTGATAAGCATATTATGAGGTCACACCCATCCTATGTTGGACAATACCCGACATGCCACCTAACATGTGGCGTTATTGCGCCTAACACATGGATACAATAAGTTTCTTGGAGTGTGGTGGTCGTTTGGCCAACAACGTGACTTTTTGGCTCATATACCATATAATTTTGTGGGGCTCCAACTCAAAAGCATTTGATAATAAGTGAAGTAACTTATGACACTTATTAAGAACGTTACTAAGTCATACTTGTGTGATGTGGGACAATACTCACAGTTATTTTCCCATATCAGACGAGTATGACTTTGTAATCTCTTTAATGATCAACCATCCTAGACCCGAAGATGAATAGTGATCTCCAATAAGCTTTATTCCTATCCTCTAAAAAAGATGACTTCACCGGAGAGGTAACGTCTACACAATGTGACAAATCATTTGAGGTGCCACATTGGGAGTCCCTATAGTAGACTTTCTAACAATCAAGTTAGTGTTTGGTAGTGATGAGGGTAAAGTAAATAGATAAATATTGATCAGGTATCTCCGGATGCGAACCTGATATGAGAGTCATTGACACCATTAAATATTGTCTAGAGTTAACCGTTGTGCATGGATTTAGGAGGGACCGACTACGGGCCACTAAGCTAGTGGGATTAACTGCCATGAGACATGGTCAAATAGATAATAACCACAAACTTTCTCCAATCTAGTTAACCTTTATTTTGTCCCGATGTTGAGCCGCCTTTCCACCATATGGAGACTAGAGGCGTATGTAAACATTTAACAAGGGTAATGAGTTACTCTACTAATTGTCAATTGGTTCAGAGTGGAGTAATCATCACCACTATCAAGCATAATGTAAAGTACACAAGTTCGATGTGACATAATTCTCGATAGTCACGTATCACCTACCACTCCCCACCCTGTAATGTGTGTGATTGTATGACATTTGATGTGACATTATGTATGTAAGAGGGGTGGAAGTACAATCAACAACATTTTTTCTTATTGATGTTTCTATTTGAATCACCATCACTCTCACATACCAAACATATTGCATCAATCCATTACAATTTTTAATACATCTTATAAACTCATATATACATCAAATCACAGCGGTTTAATTTATTTACAAAGAATTTAAATAGAATCACCCTTTATTATTCATGTTGCTTGTAAAGGTTAAGGTTGGCATTTTCTAGGTCGACACGAATCCGGAACGGGTCAAAAAGGGTAGACGTGAATGTGTAGGGTTAGGGTCAACCCGAAACTAACTCGTTTAGTCGTTTAAAGAGAAACCTTTAACATTGTAAAATTATCTTTAATACTTAAATTTTGAACTTTGAAAAGAATATTGTGAATTCAAAAGGGAAAGTGAAATTTTAGAGCAATAAAACCGTCAAACATAAGTACAAAGAATTTAAAAGTTACAAAACTAATAAATAAATAATAAAAGATTAACAATAAAAAAATAGTACATCATGTTGGTAATTGTCATTTTTAATATATGATTTCCGTATTTTTGACATTTGATTACTTGATAAGTGGTAATATGTTATTTTGAATTACATTTATAATTCTATTTAATGATGAATATTTCAAATTATTCGGGTGATTAATATAATTATTTATTGGTACTTCGTAAAATATTACTACATCAAAAGTTTTATTATATTCATTTATATAAGTTAAATAAATAATTAAGTAAAATAATGATTTGAATCAACATGTAACAAAACTGAATTTATAATTCGAATAAAACCGAAACGAATATTGAATATTTAAGTTAAAATATAAACGAAAATCGTTTTCAAAATCCTTACCGAAAAACGAATAACAAACATGAATTAAAAATATCAGTAAAGAAAATCGTATTCGAAATGGTAATCCGTATTCCAAAATTGTACTAGAAACCGAATTTGAAAATCGAAACCTTGTCGTTCACATTTGGCTAAAATGGATTGAAACGAAAAAATGACACGATCTAAATATGTCACAAAAATAAATAGATCGATACAAAATTAACCCAAACGATATGAGTCTGATAACACAAACTCTATCTAAATTAGCATCCTTTATATAGAAGTTGCATACAAATATCATATTTGGAACGCCGACAATTCTTTTTTTCATTGTTTCGAGTAACAAGTTGTTTGACTTAAAGAAAATTACTAATGACCTTGAGAAAATAATGATATGAGAATTTTATAAATAACGATCAATCAATACTTTGTAAATCAAACAAAATCTTATGGCAAAAAGTGCGGTGTTTTTATAAACACGCCTAACAAGAATAAAATCTTTTAGCAACCGTGACTTCTTTAATGGTTCATTTTCCAATATTATAACATATATCTATAGATATTTCATATTGTTTAAAATTTCCAATATTTTCGGTTTATTTTCGAGTTTAAGAATTAGGGAGAAAAAAAAATAAGAAGAGGAATCATTTTTTTTCAAATCCTCTTATTTTTTAGAGGATAAGTTTTGAATCAAAGTAACACTATATTACCCATTCAAAAACACTCCCTTTCCTTATGTGTTCGTTGTAAAATGAAACTTGAGAGAACAACTTGCTAGTTTTTCTTTCAAATAATTTTCTTTTCTTGCGTTATAATAACTCGAGAATAGGATGTACATGTTTATGATATAAAAGTCTCTCTTTTTTAAACAATAGAACATACTCGCAAATCATGTTTTAAATCTTCTTTTTACTTTCTATTCAAAGCAGGACTGTAACTCAAAAACAATTTTTCGATATCAATTTGCTACCAGCCTTCTAGTAGAATTTTGCCTTTATTAATGTGTTTGTTTGCTATTATATTTAATTTTGAGAAAGACAGGTTATTAATGCTAGATTCTAACTGTCAAATTTTTGTTCAAAATCATCAGTTATATTTTATTTGGTATTTAATTTTAGAATATGTTGATATAAATAAAAAGATCGCTTCGGATCATTGTATTTAAATGAGTTGTAGATTGTTTCTCAACTAACTCTCAAATTTGTTTTTGTCCATTGTTAGTTTGTATATAATTAGATTTGAACAGTAAGCAGAAGAGTTATCATATACATCAATCTCATGATCTATATTTGTTTCCAACTTAGTGCATGAGTGAACGAACTTTTATTAAAAATAGAATAATAAACTTTTGACTGTTCAGCAAAATCTCATGTAGATTCACCGATGAACAATCTAAAATAACAACCAATAACCGGTGAAATTTTATAAACACGTGCTTTTAGAGCTAGCAAAGAATGTAACAAATTTGTTGTAGATCCGACTAGATGATGCTCATATCACAAGTAACCTATGATCAAAAAAATTGTTAAACTTAACTTCAGTAAAGCTTAAATCTATTTGTAGATATGACTATTGACCTTGAGGTTCGTCGGTCAGTGATGGAGCAAGCTTAACCTTTCAACCAGCAATAGCGATGATGCACGACTTCAACATTTATCATCTTCTTGATCCAGGCCAGAGTTATTCGGAGCAGGGACGTAATGGAATGATTTTTTTTACACAAATGGAATTATTTTATTTGATCTTCTCCGTTGGATGTGGTGGTAGGTTGACGAATAATGACATTGGCGGGGCAGAAGGGGTGGTGCTAGTTCGTCGGTGATGTGAAGAAGATGTCTGCATGTATTGCTATGGTGGTGCAACCTAGGTGAACCTGCTTCTATCACCTCATCCTACCATTATCTCCTACTTCAATCGTTTGTTTATTTATCAAGAGAAAATAAGATTATTATTTTTTTAATATGTTGCCAAAACTAAAGAAAGAGATTATTTAGGATATAATTTTGAGAGAAAAATGTCAATTTAACATTTCTTTACAGTGAATTCTAACATTAATTTTTCATGTATTTACAAAACTGTCATAATTTATCTTGACCATTGATTAACTAATCGAGTGGATCAAAATGCTTCACATATTTCTCGTAAAAATAAAGTATATCGCATTAACCTATATATATATATATATATTGGTATGTTTATTTGAAAACAGTTCTTATCGCGAGTACCATTTTAAGTACTGTTGTTGCGCATAAATCACTCGCTAATATGAGTATTTTGGTTAATTATATGTTTACCCAACCTTAAACTTTGTCCCGTGGAAAAGTCTTTATTAATTTGAATTAATTTTTCCAAAATATTCCTCATTAATAAGCCATTAACGAGTCATTAATGATGTATTAGCATTATAACTATTTATCTAATTTAATCAACGGTCAAGATTAGTTCTCGAGTACTCGCAATAAGAACGATTCTCAAATGTGCATTCCCCCCCCCCCCCCCCCACACACTTATATATATATATATATATATATATATATATATATACACACACACACACATATATATATATATATATACACACATATATAGTTAAGATCAAATAAGATGTATTTTTTTGTAAGATGTGTAAGATATAATAAAAAAAATAACACGTGGCCACATGAACAAAGGGGTGTTTTAGACATGTTACTGAATCATTTCTCTCTCTTCCACTTAATTACGGCATACCCTTTATTTTCCAATCTGACTTTCATTTTTAACTCCTAGCTATGATAAACCTTCTCCTCCATGAGCATCATCATTGGAGCAACAAAAATTACCATCCGTCTTCTGTATCAATGGTCATTAATCGATGTCCTCACAGTCAATTTCGTCAATAGAGCAAACCTGAACCACCATAACCCTATCATGTCACGCCACCGTCGCTTTTTTTTAATGTGTGCCCTAAATATACGCTCACCACCGTAGACCCTCCTTGCGACTGCGTCCCTTCCCGTGTAACCACCGTTATTGCGCACCACGCAATCATCAACGTTCACCTGTAGCGAGATTGCCCGGTTAATAGGACGCCTATCAAACTCTGGAAAAAGAGATCTCCATCACTAATGCCGAACATATTCATCACCACCAACGTGCCATTTTCTGGTTCCATCATCTCTGTCAAAGATCTGGCTTCAGAAAACAATTGCAGATCTGTTTTTGTTTCCAATTTGGAGAAGGATAATCTAGGGATTTGTGGTCAACTTTTGGTGAATGAATCAAGATCTTTTTTTATTTTTGCTTGGTTAAAGGCTCGATTTGTTGATGTTAGTTGTTTATTTCATCAAATTTTGATTTCCGTTTATGAACAAGGATTAACACTTTAGCATCAGATTCGGTATTTTTTGTTCATCAATATCAATTTTGAAGGAAAGTTCTGTTTTTTTAGTAGATATCTGATGTTTGGAAATTAGTAGTTAGTTCATCAAATATATCAATTCATATTTTTAGTAGAGAACTGATGCTTGTAATCAAGTATTTTTATTTTTATTTTGTTTGATGATCAAACTCATAAGAATAAAAAAGGAGAGAAGATTCGAAGTTGTGTCATCAATTGCAAGTTGTTTTCATCACTTGCAAGTAAGAAGCGGGATATTTTCATCAAATGCAATGATGTAGTTTATCAATTTTATATTTAGACATGCAGCAGGAATATAGTTCTCATTATTCCTTTTTTGGTTCATAAATTTTTAAGGTGATGAGAGAGTTTTATGCTCTTTAATTCATTATTATTAGAAGATTCAAATTGTATGAAAGTGTTTTTACTTTTTTTATTCATCTAGAAATGTGGTTGTAAGGTATTCTTATTAACCAGTTAATTTCTTAATCATCAATTTATTTTGTTGTAATCATAAATTTAGTAGATATGAATATTGATTGGTTGTTATGTTTACATATTCCTGTGTATTTGGCGTGATTTTAGGAGCTTAGCATCTGTCAATATTTTTCAATTTCCTAATTTGCACTGAAATCTAATTAAATTAACAGTTACCAATAATTATTTGTTGACTATTTCTTGTTGACTTTTGATGTAATCCTATGGCTCATATTCCCTCTTACTACATCTTATGATTATTACATCTTATAATAACCCTACTATATATATATATATATATATATATATATATATATATATATATATATATATATATATATATATATATATATAAAATAGGGGATGATTCATTTGAGAACCATTCATCATACGAGTATCACGGAAATCAATCTTGTACAAAAAATAATTCTCGTTTATATATACATATATATATATATATATATGTGTGTGTGTGTATATATATATATATATATATATATATATATATTTATGTTATATATAAAACATCTCTTAAATATATAACCTAGAGAACTGATATGGTGATGACACGTGACATTTTTATAGGGGCCAAATTGAGAAAGCAATATACTAAAGTCTCCAGCCATATTTAAAAAAAACCATCAAGTCTTTATTTAATCATATATTATTCATGTTTAAGAATTTTTCAAACAAAATTATATATATCATTACATTCAGTTTTTCATTCTTTTTAAAACAAAATTAAGCTTGATATATTTCTGAAACTTTTTACTGAAAATGCAGATGGTCTAAAAAATGCAAATAGTTTGACAAACATGCAAACAGTTTGAAAAAAATTTAAATGTTTCCAAAATGAAAAAAAATATAGTTTTAGTAATAAAAATGCAATTTCACCAATATCTACATGTTAATTAATCCATATGCGTATAAAAAACCTATACAAACACAAGTATATAAGCATTTTCACATAAAAAAATACAAACAACAACAATCTAAAATGCAAATATATACGATCTATACATATGTGCATTTTCATATATTTGCATTTTGGTTATCATCTTCGTTTGGAAATGCAGATATATGAACATGTAGATATATGAAGATGCAAATATATGAACATTCATTTTCGAAAAAATCATCCAAAAATATATCAAAACTAGACTTAGATTAAAAAAGATTAAAAACTGAATAATATGATAAATTTTCTATTAGAAAACATAAACATATATGAAGATTTGAATGCTAAATGAGTTTCTTTTGGTTATATGAGAATGGAAGGTTACTTGGGGGAAGAAAAACTTTTTTTTCTTTTTTTTTTCTCTCAAATATACAATTATATCATATAATATTAGTATTATCTATAAAATTACAATATTCAGATCTCAATTATTAATTTAAATGATCCATATTAATTCTTTAATTAGGTTATATAATTAAAACATGAAACTACATTGAAATCATATTTTTTTATAATATAATATTAATATTAGCTAGAAATGAATGCTTGTCTATGATTCGGCAACCACTCATTTATAACAAGCAACAAATACTCCCATGAAAATCGCGTCAAATATTTGCATGCATTACAAGGGCTTTGTAGCAGACCAACAATATAACCTCCATTTCTCAATGTCCAATCGTAAATGATACACTATCCAAAGTTATCATGCATTTGTCTTCTATTCACATCTAATTTCACACCTTTCATCACTTATATACAAAACTTATATATATCCTTAAATTTTTGGTTTTATGTAGATTGTGGATTTCATACGAAATAAATGAAAACATACACATCTTTTTCAAGATAACATCAAATCCGGATTCATTGTGTACGCATTTTTATGTTGTTAATTTGTAGTAGTAATAATAATACATATATATCTGACCCTTTAGATTTTAGATCGTAAGTATTAAACGTTATTAAATAAGAAGAAATTTTCTCTATCTTTATCAACAAAAATTCTAATATGAACGCTGTTGCCGGATTGATCGATCTGTAAGCTATAAACGAACCGAACGTTAATGAACCGTTTTTGAAATTGTTCGGCGGGAAGTTCGTTTATGTTCGTTTGTTTATAAACGAACGAACACGAACGAAATTTTCCGTTCGCTTAATTAAACGAACGAACATTAATAGAGATCTCGTTCGTTCATATATGTTTGTGAACGTTCGGTTATCGTCGTTTATGTTCGTTTGTATTTTATATAATTATTCATATAAATATGTGTGTGTCTAGATATAGTGTTTATTTGTGTTTAATAATTCTGGTTTTGCATTATAGTAGTTTTCTTTTATTTACGTTTGTTTATCATTTAAATGAACAAACAAAAATGTACACAAACTAACCATATCTTTTAATATTGAATACATAGACCCGTTCGTTTATCGTAATGTTCGTTTATTTGTTCAGCTAAAATTAAACGAACGAACACATAAATCCGTTCGTTTATCCGTTCGTGTTCGTTTATTTGTTCGACTAAAGTTAAACGAACAAACACGAACAAACTTCGTTCTTGTTCATTCGGTTTGTTTTAACCCTTAGCTTTGAGTGTCTTATTATGTGGTGGAGGATAGAGAGTTCGAAACTTGCGGAACTAAATTTTCCTAATTTAAATCTTTTAGTACTTTAGTTTTATTTTACTTTCTCTAAACTCTTTTTTATGCATACTTCGTCTACATTTTACCTGCTTTTTGCTTATTTTTTAAATGTCACGCCTCACTTCTTTTTTTTTTTTAAACTGTTAAAAGTTATACTGGTTTAATTCTTTTTTTATTTAAAAGCAACACGAATTTTTAATACAAACTAGAAATATTACAAAACAATAACAGGTCACAAAAAGGTGACCTGTTAAGGTAGAACACAGAAATACATGAGCTAAGCATACAGTTAGAATATTTAGCCTATTCCAATTCGTCATAGTATTTTAACCCAGATATCTCACTTGACCGACTCATGTATAAAGGGGTTTAAGTCTTTCTTAGTAAACTTTTTTTTTTATTAAACGTATGTTCTTGTATAAATTTTAAGGAATTAATAGCATGATTGGTTTTTGCAATAAAATTTGTATTTTAGAACTAATCTTCTATCATTATTTGGGTACATAGCCGCATGACTTTAAACCTCTTATCGTTAAGACAAAGTGTAAATCAAATTAAATGAATCCATTAGTTTGAGAGATATTAGAAATATAAAAGAATATATAAAGTATATATATGGTTTTGAGAAGGCAGCCGTTAGTTGTTTTGAAATTATCGCCTCGTCCTCCCAATCACGAGCATCACAACGATGACTGGACAACGAGCATAGACGGATCAGGAAATCATGGCACTTGAGCACCACTATATAGGATAAATAAGTTTTTTTATACAAATCAAAACGGATCGGGTAATAAAAACTTGTAAACAAAATTTGTCAATTCTTAACTAGTATAACTTAGTTAACATTTTAAAAGTTCCTCATTTAACAAAAACTCACTATTTAACAACCAACTATTCTTTTATCATCTCAAAAAGTATATTTTATAAATCCTTAGTTATACGTTTAGTGAAATTTCCAAATCTCTTAGGTAGAATTTCCAATTTCACAAGTAAAAACATCATTTATTTTTTTAAACATATCAATCGTCTTATGCTGTTAGGCAATAACTTACTACCCACTTACCTATTAAATTGAAGGACTATCATATTTATATGGGCATTGCCTCATAAGATGTTTTCCTCGATCATTTAACTTATTTGAAAATTAAAGCATTCAACAAGTAAACAACAATTCTCTATTTTTTTTCTTCCTCCTTGATTTCAAGAACACATGGGGGCCTAATATTTTTTGCTTGGGGCATGGGTTTCAAAGCCAATAGTTTACCTATATTTTTATCAAACTTAATTATTAGGGGCCTTTCCCCGCTCTTTTTATACTATAGATCTGCCAATGACAACAAGACTATCACAATGGGTATAACGATTGCAAGCCTCGTTAATGAGTCTATCACAAGCTTGTTTAAAGGTGCTTTGACTAGTAACCGGTAGTGTTTTTTTTTAAGTGTTTAGATATGCACCATAGCTTAATAAAAAGTAGATATAATAACTAAACATATATGATAAGATTATAGACTAAAATGTAAAAATCTCGCTACAATAAATATGAGTTTTCCTCGCACTTTATTAAAAGTGTGTAAATTTCTAATAAAATACATACTTAAAGGTGAGTATAATAGTTTAAACAAAATATAGATAAAAAAACACAAAAAGCTTACACATTTAAATATATAATATTCCTTTTAAAAAGTTCATACTTTTTAATATGTAAAAATAGTAACTAATGGAAACTGAAAAAAGTTCACACTTAAAAGCGTAAACTTTTATAACATAGAGATTGTTTCAATAATTTCACACTTAAAAATATGAAAACTTCAACTATTTATTACACATTAATTAATGCAATACTTTAACTATATTTATCACATTTTTATATGTAAACTTTATAAAAAAAATTTGTCACACCATATATTTTCATACTTATTTATAATTTTTTCATTTTAAAGTATGAAAATATTATTAAAAAAAGTATAAAAAATCAACATATTTGATGTTTTGTCTTTGAATAAAGTGTATGGATTTAAACTAATAAAAAGGTTTATGTAACACACACCATTACATTTTAAGTTTTTAACCATTATAAGTTATTATTTCTATCAGCTACATATTCAAGAATGTTAGGGTAAAAATATATCCATTTTATTATGTACGATAAAAAGTATTATAAAAATAATTTGTTAATAAAAAAGTGGGTGATGTGAAAAAAGTATAAAAATGTGATGATGGATGTACTAGTAGGCTAGGGTAGAAATAGCAATGAAGGTGGTAACTTCATGTTGGTGCTAGACTTAGCTTCCGACAAGTGACAATCTCTAATTCGTACGACTTGCTGTCATTTTCCTATTTCAGTCTTCAACTAATGTTTCTTTTTATGTCCTAAAACTAGTTCCATTTCAACTACCTTCATTCCTTTTTAACAACCTACTCTTTCAATTCCCTCCTTATACTATGGGTACTTTCGGAATTCCTCGCTCCAACTTTTTTTTTTTAAATTTATTAATCTACATCATAGGATTGAAGATAAGGGCGTTCACAAATCGGATAAAACCGAATTACTGAACCGAAAATTTTGGATCGTATTATTTGGTTCGGATATTTCGGACTTTTGGATCGGATTGGATCAAAACCGAATAATTACTATTAATTCCAGTTTTGTTCTGGTTACTATAATATAAACTGAATAAACCGAACAAACCGAATAAGAATATATATAACACTTGTGGAACAAATAATCCATACGTGTCATGTCTATACTTATTTACAACTTATTATTTTTAATTTATATAAATATAAAGTCAGTAGTCTCACTATTAATTGTAACTTGGACAACTATGTTTATCTGGTTTTTAAAATATCTCGACTCTTTAAACATGTATTTATGTAAGAATAAAAACCGAACTGTAAAAGCCGATCCAACCAAAGTGTAATTTGGATGGTTTGGTTTGGATCTTAAGATTATTTGAATGGATCAGATCACACTTTTTAAAACCGAAATCCAATTGGATTTCCTCAATCAGATCGGATCAAACCGATCCATCCAAACGTACACCCCTAATTGAACAAGTGTTTTTTACCTGTGTATTGCGGTAAGATTTTAGCATAAACGAAATATAAAAATAAAATTCAAACAAAAATGTTAAATTAAATGGGAATTTTTTTAAACATCACATCCGTAGTTTTCATATTCATCTCTTTGGTGCAAGTTAAATATACATATTTGTAACCAATTAGTTTTCATATATATATAAAATGTAATATAACAATTATTGAATAAAATATATTTTCTTACTATTAGATCTAGAAAATACAAATGTGATTTACGATAAAATTTATATCAACATATAGATTAAAATAATACAGTGAAAAACATATGTTAATATTTACATCAAATGTTATATTTTAAGTTATAATATAAAAACAAAAAAACATAAAATTAAATATACTATTGACAATAAAAATATCTAACATGCAGTTTGAACTTTGAAGTAATCGAACCTAGGACATAACACATGAGAAATGGTAACCTTACCAACTCGCCATTTACAAATGTTGATAATATTGACTATTAAAAATATATAGCATTTAATAGGAAAGTTACTATTTATTGAACAGTAACTTCCTGATAAATGTTATATATATATAATAGAATTGCTTAAAAGATAAAACTAACTAAAAGTTATTAACTATTTAGTTTTATAATATACTAAAATAATTATAAAAGCAACCGTCGGTGATGCACGTAGGAGAAGAAACAGTTGTCAATGGTGTTAGCCCAAGAAGAGAAGATTGACAATGGGGGAGGAAGTCTGAGTATGGTTTCTAATGGGTTTTTTTTAATAAATATATTTATTATTTATTCAAAATTAAATTAAAGTTAAAAAACTAACTTAAAAATCAAAGAATATGGATAAATAAATCAAGGATATATTAGTCATTTTAAGTTGGCTATTGACCAATAGTGCAAGAAACTCGGGTAGGGAGTGACTAAACCTGTAAAAATTGTGACCCACAGAACAAATTCATAATTTTTTACCAAATCACAGTGACAAAAACTGTAATTAACTCTAATAATTTTTATGTCATACACAATAATTATGACTTTTATGGTACTATAAACTCATAACTATTTTTTCAATAATATATTTAACGATTTATAGTTTAAACGTACATTTTTCATTATATATAATAAGAACTATATATTATGTAAAATTTATTATCTACCATAATAAAAGTACCCACCTTATAAGATATAGAATGCTTCTTTTTCAAATGCTTTCAAAATTCAAACACTTCCACTAGAAATTGAACATATAAACAAGGTGACATCTAGACTTCATGTATTTAAGTGGACAAAAATTCCGTTAATTAATCTTTTCTTAAGCAGAGATTTTTATGTACTTGTAAACCTGTTAGCCTTATAATTAACTGTTGGAAGTAAGTGTCAAGAAAGTATAGTTTTTGATATTATAATTTTATATTTTTGAAGTTTTGATCCTATCATTAATATCATATATGTCTTTAATATAGAGACTTTAACAAAAGAAATTACCTTAGCTCAAAGATGTAACACCACAAAAAAAACCACTCTCCTCAAGATGTCAAGCATACCTAAAAGACTAAAATACACTTACATTTTGTAACTATATTAAATAAAATTTCACTATTTTCTTAAACTCATTTAATACTTTTAAAAAGCTAATTCACACTTATCAATTTTTAATCATATATAATAAGATACATACAATTTATACAATTTAAAATTATATAAAATTGTTATTTACGACCACTTTTATTGGTTAACGGTAACCTTGGTTTAAAATTATAAAGCAAAATGGTCTTTCTGCTAAAAACAAAGGAAAAAAAACAACTAAAAGCAAATGAAAGGTGTGTGTTGATTTGGGTACCACTACCACTGCAAAACGCATATGATTGTGACATAATTTATGAAAAGTACATAGTACTCCATGCTCATCTTTCTTGTCAAACTCTTCCAATGTTCTGGGTGTGAACAATTTAAATTACAATAGAGGTGCCTTGAAGCAGCGCTTAATTCTATTTTCTTTCTAAAAACATCTTTCTTTGGGTTATTATATAGGATGATACTTTGGGTTATCACATTTCATGTGTCAATTTTTTTAATTACAATTTTTAAAACATGTCATACACGCATATATATTATGTTTAGGAAGATATCTAGATTATCAAAATGACCATATAGAATTACCCATTATATATCTTCTTTTTTCTTTTTGTCAATAACACAATATAGGTCGACTTTTTAACTACTCTTAAACTAGAGTACTCATTTATCCACGTTAAGACAATGCGAATTAATTCCGGTGTATTTTTATTGTCATGTTAGCGTTACATTCTTTTACATCCAAATTCTATTATTCTAATGCAACATCTATTCTCCTTAACCACCTATATATATACACACACGCTACACAAAGTCAAAAAAAAAAAAAAATAGAAAGAAAACTTGAACCTAGTGTGACTACAAGCCGGCTAGGAGGGTTTAAGGAGGCGGGGCAATGATGTTCAAGAGTCTCACGCACCAACCAGCTCCCCACTAGCTGGTTGGATGTACATTTTTACACTTTTAACACTTTAATGTCGTAAAGTTACAAACTCTTTAACGAATATATATATATATATATATATATATAAATTGGATCAACAAAGACCCCCCCTTAAACAAAGTCATCAAAATCTTATTCATGGCCGTTAGATCGATCAAATCAATGGTTAAGATCTATAATGACATTATTGTAAATAAGTAAATAATTATAAGATTTAATTTTAGAAGGAAGGGTATTATGGTCAAATTCCCCTTTTTTTATATTTTTTTTACCCCTTAGATCTTTAAATGACCATAACTATTTCAAATTTTTGAATTTGAACAAAAAAATTATACCAATCTTCTAATTTTTTAATCATCTTTCAAACGAGACCACTCTTCCTATATTTATGTGAAAAAAATTCGACGAAAATGATGAAAATGACGAAATTCATCATTTTCGTCACCTGCTGTTATATCACGTAATAGCAGGTCCCGAAAATGATAAATTTTGTCATTTTCATCATTTTCGTCACCTGCTGTTACATGATATATAAGAGGACACGAAAATGATTAAAATGACGAAATTTTTATCATTTTCGGGACCTGCTCTTTAAGTGATATATAAGGGGACATGAAAATGATGAAAATGACGAATTTTATCATTTTCGTCACCTGATGTTAAGTTATATAAAAAGGGCAGCCGAAAATTATAAATTTCGTTATTTTCATCATTTCCGAGACCTACTGTTTAAGTGATATATAAGGGGGACACGAAAATGATGAAAATGACGAAATTTTATCATTTTCGTCATCTGCTGTTAGATGATATACAAGGGGCACGAAAATGATAAATTTCGTCATTTTCATCATTTTCGGGACCTGTTGTTTAAATGATATATAAGGGGGATACGAAAATGATGAAAATTACGAAATTTATCATTTTCGTCACCTGCTATTACATCATATATAAGGGGCACGAAAATGATAAATTTCGTCATTTTTCATCATTTTCGGGACCTGCTGTTTAGGTGATATATAAGGGGACACGAAAATGACGAAAATTCATCATTTTCGTCACCTGCTGTTACGTGATATATAAGGGCAGCCGAAAATGATAAATTTTGTCATTTTTCATCATTTTCGTGCCCTTGTATATCACGTAACATCACAGCAGGTGACGAAAATGATAAATTTCATCATTTTCATCATTTTCGGGACCTGCTGTTTAAGTGATATATAAAGGGACACGAAAATGATGAAAATGACAAATTTATCATTTTCGTCATTTTCGTAAAAAAAATTCAGAAATATAGGAATAGTGGTCTCGTTTGAAAGAGGATTAAAAAATGAGTAGATTGGTATAATTTTTTTGCACAAATTCAAAAAATTGAAATAGTTGAAACTCTTTTATTATGTATTTACATTTCATGGGATTGAAATAGGAGCTATTTACATAATTGTTTCTTGTTGTCTATTTTTAGCATGTTTTAACTTATCCATGACGATTTCAAGTTATGAATTGTCTAAATGATAGGTTTCATTCGGCAAATTGTAACTGCAGAGTGTCGAGATCAGACTCGAGAAAATCTGAGTAGTTAGAATAAGATCCCTGCTCCATGTCTAATACTCACATTACGAAACATCGCGATGCAAAAGGAAAAACCTAGATAGTCCAAGGGGTGGATTATATCTCTAGATGTAAGAGATCTTATAGTCTGGTTAACCTAAGTGTCTGGCTAGGGACCTCCTTAGGCCAACGGTATACAATGAGTGTTACTTATCTTGCACAGGTGGGAGTGTGTTAGATTAAGTGCAGAGATAGATAACACGTGTCATCGTGTCCAATACTATGTCACACTAAAGGATCACACTGCTACACACCCGTTTAGAACCATTTGTATTTTACCAAAATTATATGTGTGGGATAATTAATTAGTTAATTAATTATTGAGAAGGAAAAATAATAATAGTTATTTATTATTTTAAAGGAGAAATTAATATTTAGTTTAAATATTAATTGGACCAATTAATTAATAGTTATTAATTAATTAGAAATGTCAGAGGGTGTTTTCTGTAATTAAGTAATAGTTTAATTGCAATTAAGTAATAGGTATTATTTTTTATAACTTTCTAGTAACTTAACTAGAATTTGTATTATTTCTAACATAAGTAAATATGATAATGAAAAACTTGATAAATAATTATGCGATCAAATTACTTAACATGTAGTCTAAACATATCTTTTGTTTGCGATCTTAACATTTTCACATTTTTGCATTTCTTTTTACCCAAATAAGTCTTAACACTTCCACATTTGCATTTTTTTGCCTACATGTTTATTATAATGTCATAAAAACCGATTTGACTTGGTCGTTTATAACGTGAACCGGTTTAGAGAAAAGGTTGATAAAGGCCTAATTAACCTGTTTTTAAAATTAGTTTGATTCAGTTGAATGATGACATAGAATCATTATAAAACCTAGTTTTATTAATATTTTTCGATGAATGGGTGTTTGATGAATTTTAAAATTTCTAAGCCCGTTTTTTAGATATAAATACAAAAACACACACACAAATAAGTATATATTATAATACTATGTTATTTGTTTATATATATATATATATATATATATATATATATATATAATATATATATATATATATTTATATATACCGGTATCTAATACAAGAGAACAATTATAAAATACCTTATCTTAATTGGTTACATAAATAGTGAGATTCTCATAACATTATTGGAAACAAAGTTGTGGATCTTTTTTCATATTCAATGATTTCTAACACATGGTTCTCAATTATTATCATTGTCAATCTATTAAATCTTTCTTTTAACATTATGATCCATACGTAGGACTTCAACAACTTACATTTTTAGAAAATGTTACCGTAGATGTCATAGTTACCGGAATAGTCAAAACGATTGCAATAATTGCATTACAATAACAAACGATTTCTTAAAAATATTTTTAACAATTAACACATCGGTAGTTTAATGGCTTCACTAGACAAACACGTGTATAAGTAGTTTTGATTTCATACAATGTTCATTAGCATCACGATTTGACCATCCTATCATAATTAAGTGCGACTTTAAGACGATTACAACACAACTTAAATTGTTAAATAATATCTTTGTCACTGAATTCCTTCAAGTTTTTAGGAAACAAAAACAATGATATATATATATATATATATATATATATATATATATATATATATATATATATATATATGTATATATATATATTGTAACATCCTCAAAAATGGTCTAGTCGTATATATTCTTGGTGCCTTAGAATTTCAGATTTATTAATGAATATTAGAATTTTTAAATTAATATATTAGTTAGCAGTTTTGAATAAGGATTCCGGAAACATCCCCTTTAGTTGAAACGGGTATTATTTGTAATTTGAAAAGGGGAACAAAATACCTCTTGTGGATATTATTGAGACTTAAAGTCTCTTCTCTTCTCTTCTCTTCTCAAACACGTAAACACATACATACACCCACACTTCTCATTTCCTTTTTTATTCTTGGAACCGTGAAGGAGAAAGCAAGAGGAGAGATCACCAAGTTTTTGTTCCAACAACAATTTCGAGTTATAATCTGACCTTTATTCATCATCTCCTTCATCAATCTTCTATTGTAAGTTCATCTTCTCCATTGTTCTTGAGTTTTAAGCTTTAGGTCAAAAAATGGCTAAATCCAAATTAGCCATAAACAATTAAGTTCAAGTGTTCCAATCTGTTTTTACATGATTTCTAAGCATCTAGGAATCAATTTCATGAATTAAGAAGATGGATTGGATCATGTTTTATAATAGTCACCAAATGGGTCAAAAATGAAGATTTTGATCCTAAATCATGAATCTTTTATTAGAGTTTGTTATATGTATGTTTTTGGATTCATTTGGATGTCTAAAATCATATGGAAACACTGGAAATGGATTTGGGATTGATGGATTTGGGTTTGGATTGCAAATGGACTGAACAGGGGGCTGTTTCTCGCACACTGACTGTAAATTGGTTACTACGGCCGTAGTAAGTTTTCCCTACGGACGTAGGAGGGTGTTCTATAAAAATGGTCCTACGGCCGTAGGACATTTTTACTACGGCCGTAGGGACTGTCTGTTATGAATAGTGCACTGTTGTGCTGTTTTTCGACGTTTTGTCGTACGGGATGCTCGTTTAGGATTCTGATTAGTCTAATGGCATCATTAGGGGTATCATATTAGTTTATTAGTTAATGTACTTGTGTGAAGTGACTAAACACGAGTATTATCTTATAGGTAAGTTGTACGACCCGGAAGAAGAGCGCGACGATCACGATTTTTGTTTGCTTTAGTCTCTAGCCTCACAGGTGAGTATAGGATAACATACTAATTAATATAATCGTATTACATGTTATTTGTATGTGCAAGTAATTCCATGAAATGTACTTAACACTGTTGTATGCTTGAAATGCGTACTGTATGCTATATTTATGCATGACATACGTAACCATTGAATCATGATTATAATATGATATGTATGCGCGCTATGAGGCCCGAATGGGTCAGATTTGTATTTGTGATCGGATCCGAGATATGGGGGCTGGTAATAGTCCTTGAACGAGGCCAGCACGAGGTCTGGGGCGTTTGAGACCTGCGGGTCGATGATAGCGTCAACTACCTGGGGTTGCAAACCCAGCGTTCCTCGAGAGCAATGGGGATCGACTTATTGTTGTACCCATGAAGGCTTTGGCCTGAAACGCAACGGTGGACCGCTACCCGCTCACCCACCCGCGCGGTTGATGTGTCTGGTTTCCCCAGTTAGGAGTGTTGAGCCGGGCTAGCTACCCTGCAAGATTATGCTTCCTTCTTGCTGTGCCAGCTCATCGCGAGATGTTAGGATAGTACTGTTTGATATATTGATGATATGTGATATGTTTATGTTAATGTTTATGCTATCTTATGCTCACTAGCTTTAATTAGCTAACAGATACTCTTCCCATGACTGCAGGTAACACTTAGGCGCGTGAGCTTTGGGTACCTGCTGGTTATTACTTGTCTTTTGGAGGAACACTTGTTTAGTTACTTTTATTTACTGTTTATGTTTGTATAAACTTGATTAAGTGGTCGGTGAACAGTTTAGTAACACCAACTGATCTTTTGTATATTGTGGCTGATTTTTGGTTGTAATTATAGCCACTTTTATAATTCCGCTGCTGTTAATGAGTTTTGAAAAACAGGTTTGGCTTAAGTTCTGTTTATAAACGGATCCATGCAGTTGGATTCTTGAATTTCTATTATTAAAATGAAAAATCTGGTTTTCAAAAGCGAGGTGTTACATATATATATATATATATATATATATGTATAGAAAGAAGATTATTTGAGAATCATTCTTAATACGAGAACCGCAAGAACCAATCTAAACTGTCCAATTCTTCCTCCTTCAATGTCATCGCCCTCAAATGAATTCTTTACATGCACTCTGCCACACTCTATCTCTCCACGCTCTCCATCCATGAATTTCCCATGTCCAAGGAATGGTTAAGATTGGTTCTCGCGGTTCTCGAACTAACAATGGTTCTCAATTAAACTATCTCCTATATATATATATATATATATAGGGAAGGGATACTGTAAAAAGAATTTTAAGATACAAAGGGTAAGAAGAAATCCTAGCCTTTAGATCAATCAAAAGTCAAATAAAAAAAGTCAAAAAACCAACTATATTATCGTTCCAGATTCAAATACTCAAGGGCAATTTAGGAAAACAAAAAAAGACCTATTCCTTCTTTTCAGATAAACAAACCCATAGACTGCAAGACTGCAACCGTTCATTTCCGGCAACTTAAATCACCATCTTCTTCACTCCGACCAACACACAGCGTAAGAAGCACTAATAAAAACAAAAAAACCTAATTTCAAAATGACACTAAAACTGATACACAAACTTTAACCAAAATCAGATACATTCAAAACTGATGAACAATTTGATGTCCAAATCTACAAAAATCCACAATTGATGAACAATTTAACTGAATCATGTACATCATCAGATGCATCATGTACTCGAATCGATAACAACACAGATGCACGATAACACAATAATTTCAAAAAAAAAAGATGAATAAATCTAAAAAGATGCACACATGGTTTCGTAAAAAAAAACAAAAGCAGGATCGATGGTGGCCTTCGATTGAAGTTGACGATGCACAGATGGTGTATACAAGGATTGGTATTAACCTTACAAATGGAGATGCACAAAAGCACCGTGGGTGGTCTCCGATTTGGGCGACGGCAACAGATAAAACAACAGCGATCTATAGTGGTCTCCGATTTAGGGTTAATGTAACATCCTGAAAATGGGCCTAGTAGTACTTAGTTGTACTTCAAGCTCAAAGGGTTGTACCATGACTTTAATTATGAGTAGTAGTGATTAAATAAATATTTTGTTAGTTAAAGTGGATACATGAGGGGTTATATGAAAGGAAGGGTTAATAAGTAAAAGTAATAAAATGTTAAATGGTTCCATGTAATGATTCCGTAGATGTCCCCGTTAGTTGAAACGGGTAATTCTAAGTTATGTTTTAAGTTGAATAGGAGAACAAAATACCCGTGTGGGGTATTAGACCTTGAGTCGGTCTAAGTCTTTTAAGACTTATTTGCTTTCCTCAAAACACACACATACGTACGCATACACACACACTCGTTTCTTTGGATTTTGAAGAGAAATCAAGAAGGGGAAAGGATTGGCAAGTGATTTCAATATCAAATCAAGCTCCGATCTGCTGTGTACTCACAGATTTGTAAGTGTTCTTGAGCTCCAAATCTAGTTTTGGGTTTGTAAATAATAAACCCCAAATTGAAGGATTAAATGGTGTTTTGATGTGGGTTTTATGTACAAAAGGTGTTAGTCAACTTCTATAGATGTTAAATAAAGTATATAAACGATTGAAGCTGGATTTTGGTCGATTTAGGTGTAAAAAATGGGTATTTGCAGGTCTGTCCACGAACAGGGACGAAGCCTGCTGTTCGTGGTTTCTCTACGGGCGTAGAGGATAATCTCTACGGCCGTAGGACTCTTTTGTGTTCTCTACGGCCGTATGGTAGAGCCTCTACGGTCGTAGGGGGGTGTTTTGTGTGGTTTACAAAAGGAGCAAGCTCTACGGGCGTAGGATTTAGGGCTTACGGCTGTAGAGATGTATTGTAAAGTGTTCTACGGCCGTAGAACAAATCCTTTACGGCCGTAGGGGTCTATTTTGTGCGGTAGGCTGTGTTGTGCTGTTTTTTCGATGTTCTGTTATACGGGACGCTGGTTTAGGGCTCTAAGTAGTTTAAAGACATCATTAGGTATATCATATGAGTTTTATTAGTAGATGTACTAGTGTGAAGTGTTTAAACATGAGTATTATCTTATAGGTGAATCGTATGACTCTGAAGAAGGAGACGATCGCGATATTTGCTTACTGTAGCCTCTAGCCTCTCAGGTGAGTATAGGATAACATAAGAATTAATATAACCGTGTTACATGTTATCTATATGTGTTATGTATTAGTAATTCCGTGAAATGTAATTAACCTTTATGTATGCTATGTTTATGCATGACACATGTAACAATTGAATCAGGATTTGAGATATGATTATGATTATGCAAGAAGCATGTATGAATTGAACCATGGATATTATATGTATATGATATGCGCGCTATGAGGCCCGAATGGGTCAGATTTGTATTTGTGATCGGATCCGAGATATGGGGGCTGGTTATAGTCCACGAACGGGGCCAGTGCGCTGGGGCGTTTTGAGACCTGCGGGTCGATGATAGCGTCAACTACCTGGGGTTGCAAACCCAACGTTCCCCGAGTCATATGGGGATGACTTATTGTTGTACTCCATGAAGGCTGTGGCCTGAAACGCAACGGTGGACCGCTACCCGCTCACCCACCCGCGCGGTTGATGTGTCTGGTTTCCCCAGTTAGGAGTGTTGAGCCGGGCTAGCTACCCTGCAAGATTATGCTTCCTTCTGGCTGTGCCAGCTCATCGCGAGATGCTAGGATAGCACTGTTTGATTCATTGTTGATATGTGATATATTTATATTACTGAATATGTTATCTTATGCTCACTAGCTATTTAATAGCTAACAGATACTCTCCCCATGACTGCAGGTGGCACTTAGATATGTGAGCTTGGGTACCTGCTTGTAGTTACTAATCTTTTGGAGGAACACTTATCTATATTACTTTTAGTTACTGTTTATGTTGTATAAACATGTATAAGTGGTCGGTGAACAAATTCCGTAACACCAACAAATCTTTTGTATACCGTGGCTTCTTTTGATTCTATTATCGCCACTTTTATAGCTTTCGCTGTAATTATTATGTTTTGAAAAACAGGTTTGATATAATTAAAGTTTGCAGACGGATCCACGCAGTATGGATTCTTGATTTATTATTATTAAAATGAAAAATCTGGTTTTAAAAATCGGGGTGTTACAAGTTGGTATCAGAGCCTAGGTTTGAGTGAATTGGGTACTTGAAAGAGTATTCAGTCTCAAACCCAGGCCCGACCATTGTTTAGTGTTCCTCGGGAGGTCATGGGGTGTGTGATAGAGTGTTATATTCCTGAAATGCTAATGTTTAATTGCTTGTTATGTTAGTAAAATGTGATAATAATACTATATAAGTTTTGTTTGGCCAGCACACTTAATAGAATAGTATGGATGAACACGAGGATAGAGAGGCTTATATTCGTCAGTTAGAGGCTTGTATAAAGGCGTCCGAAGAACGGATACTAGTGCAACCGGTAGTAGAATCTGAGCAATCGCCCGATTCTAAAATTTTCTTATCTCTTCAACTTCCTACCTATAAGGGTAGCAGGGATCCTAGTATAACTGAGAAATGGATCCGTGAGATGGAGTTCGCTTTTGATAACAGCAACTGTAAAGAGTTCAATAAGGTAGATTTCGCTAGGAAACAACTAAGAGGCAATGCTATTGAATGGTATAATACAGTGATTTCATCTACACCTTCAGAGGTGAGAGCTGCCTTTACTTGGACAGATTTTCTGAAGATTCTCCGTAGCAAGTATTATTCTGATCAGGTGATGGATACACTGGAAGAGAAGTATATGAGTTTGAAAAAGGGTAATAAACATTTATTGCCTGATGAAAAGGCAAAGATTTCATGGTTTGCGAAAACCTTACCACCAGACTACCGAGCTTTAGTCCGGAGTGCTCCAACTTTAGATGTTGCAATTGAAATGGCCCGACAATATGAAAGTGACAATGTACAGAAGAAAGAATCCACTGGTGCAAGTTCCAAAAGAAAATTTTGAGCAATCTTCTGAGTTAGAAGATTTGGGAGGTGGATTTTGGCAACAACAGGGAGGTCAAAAGTATAATCAATCAACTTCTCCATGGTGTTCGCAATGCCGTTCCAGGCATACTGACAATTGTACCAAGGAAATAGCAAGGTGTCCCCAGTGTGGACGGAAGGGACATAATGCTGAAACATGTCGCTTCAAAGGTAATGTGTGTTACAAATGTTTCAAGCCCGGACATCGTTTGTCAGAGTGTAGGTCTGGGCAGGGTCAGGGATCGGGAGGAGCAGGAGGATCATCTTTAGGTCAAAAGAAGGAGAGTACACCTCGTGCGACTGGCATGGCTTTTCAGATGACGGTCGACTAGGCCAAGACAGCAGGTGATGTTATCACAGGCAATTCTTAATTAATTCAATGCTTGCATGTATTTTATTTGATTCTGGTACTACTTACTCCTTCGTTTCTCCGAGTTTGTGAAAGAAATCAATTGTCAAATTTTTTTATGAAGAGTCCTATTGAAGTGGAAGTTGCTGATGGCAACTTAATGACCGGTTACTTCATCAGTTCCTCGAGCCTCAATTAAAATTGACGGTCATTGTTTTCGATATCTCCGTTGCTTGTACCTATCTCTGGTTTTAATACAGTTGTTGGAATGGATTGGCTGGTAAGTCAAAATGCTGAAATCCTATGTTCTAAAAAAAAAGTTAATTAAGATTCCTCTTCCAAACGGGTCATATGCCATGGCTCGTCATGAATGAAGGAAATCTGAAATTCCTTTGATCTCAGCAATTAAAGCTCACAAATCAATAGTCAAAGGGTGTGAATTATATTTGGCTCGTGTGATTGATACGAAAATGGAAAAGAAAGCTGTTAGTGACATAAGGGTGGTGTCGGAATACCCTGATGTCTTTCCTGATTAATTACCCGGATTACCACCGATACGAGATGTAGAATATCAAATTAATCTTGTTCCAGGTGCTACACCTGTGGCAAGATCTCCTTATCATCTCGCTCCATCTGAAAATTCGCGAGATGATGACTTAAATTCAAGAACTCCTTGATAAAGGCTTTATTTGTTCCAGCTCTTCGCCTTGGGGAGCTCCAGTCTTATTTGTTAAAAAGAAAGACGGGATGATGCATATGTGCATAGATTACAGGGAGTTAAATAAAAGAACAATAAAGAATAAGTACCCTCTTTCTCGCATAGATGATTTGTTCGATCAGCTACAGGGTGCTACTTATTTTTCTAAGATCGTCCTTCGATCTGGTTATCACCAAGTTTGGGTATGTGACAAGGATAATCTAATCACAGTTTTTTCGAAACAAATACGGGCATTATGAATTACTGGTGATGCTTTTTGGTTTGACAAATGCTCCGGCTGTATTTATAGACTTGATGAATCGAGTCTGCTGTCCTTTTCTTGGTAACCTTGTGATAGTATTCATCGATAATATTCTTATATATTCTAAGTTTGAAAGACAGAAGTAATGAGAAAATAATTAAGGAGAGCATTTTTGTGTAGGGTTAACATTGTAGTTAGTGGAAGTAAGTAGATTGTGGAATGGAGGATTCTCATGTTGGTTTATTGTAGAATGAGGATGGTAGTTTATAACTAAACTTGTGATTATAGTAATAAGTGGAATTATAAATACGTTTCTATATGGAAAATATTCGACGTAACAATAAATTGAACTGTAGTTGTAATAAGAGTATAAGAGGTCTAATTTTTTTCATTGTGCACCATTGCACTGTTTAGAACAGATGAGTCCGATAGTTTAGAGTTAAGAGATTAATTTGATAAAACCTTCGGGTTCAAATTGACTAGATTTGAGGAGTTGACGTTTGTGAACCGCTAACTGATGATAAATTTAGCTGAAGACATTGTTTGTTGAAAGAAGTCTGTCGGTGACTTACATTGTGAGTGTAAGTGAGACAGGATTCCGAGGACGGAATCCTCTTTAAGGAAGGTAGATTTGTAACATCCTGAAAATGGGCCTAGTAGTACTTAGTTGTACTTCAAGCTCAAAGGGTTGTACCATGACTTTAATTATGAGTAGTAGTGATTAAATAAATATTTTGTTAGTTAAAGTGGATACATGAGGGGTTATATGAAAGGAAGGGTTAATAAGTAAAAGTAATAAAATGTTAAATGGTTCCATGTAATGATTCCGTAGATGTCCCCGTTAGTTGAAACGGGTAATTCTAAGTTATGTTTTAAGTTGAATAGGAGAACAAAATACCCGTGTGGGGTATTAGACCTTGAGTCGGTCTAAGTGTTTTAAGACTTATTTGCTTTCCTCAAAACACACACATACGTACGCATACACACACACTCGTTTCTTTGGATTTTGAAGAGAAATCAAGAAGGGGAAAGGATTGGCAAGTGATTTCAATATCAAATCAAGCTCCGATCTGCTGTGTACTCACAGATTTGTAAGTGTTCTTGAGCTCCAAATCTAGTTTTGGGTTTGTAAATAATAAACCCCAAATTGAAGGATTAAATGGTGTTTTGATGTGGGTTTTATGTACAAAAGGTGTTAGTCAACTTCTATAGATGTTAAATAAAGTATATAAACGATTGAAGCTGGATTTTGGTCGATTTGGGTGTAAAAAATGGGTATTTGCAGGTCTGTCCACGAACAGGGACGAAGCCTGCTGTTCGTGGTTTCTCTACGGGCGTAGAGGATAATCTCTACGGCCGTAGGACTCTTTTGTGTTCTCTACGGCCGTATGGTAGAGCCTCTACGGTCGTAGGGGGTGTTTTGTGTGGTTTACAAAAGGAGCAAGCTCTACGGGCGTAGGATTTAGGGCTTACGGCTGTAGAGATGTATTGTAAAGTGTTCTACGACCGTAGAACAAATCCTTTACGGCCGTAGGGGTCTATTTTGTGCAGTAGGCTGTGTTGTGCTGTTTTTTCGATGTTCTGTTATACGGGACGCTGGTTTAGGGCTCTAAGTAGTTTAAAGACATCATTAGGTATATCATATGAGTTTTATTAGTAGATGTACTAGTGTGAAGTGTTTAAACATGAGTATTATCTTATAGGTGAATCGTATGACTCTGAAGAAGGAGACGATCGCGATATTTGCTTACTGTAGCCTCTAGCCTCTCAGGTGAGTATAGGATAACATAAGAATTAATATAACCGTGTTACATGTTATCTATATGTGTTATGTATTAGTAATTCCGTGAAATGTAATTAACCTTTATGTATGCTATGTTTATGCATGACACATGTAACAATTGAATCAGGATTTGAGATATGATTATGATTATGCAAGAAGCATGTATGAATTGAACCATGGATATTATATGTATATGATATGCGCGCTATGAGGCCCGAATGGGTCAGATTTGTATTTGTGATCGGATCCGAGATATGGGGGCTGGTTATAGTCCACGAACGGGGCCAGTGCGCTGGGGCGTTTTGAGACCTGCGGGTCGATGATAGCGTCAACTACCTGGGGTTGCAAACCCAACGTTCCCCGAGTCACATGGGGATGACTTATTGTTGTACTCCATGAAGGCTGTGGCCTGAATCGCAACGGTGGACCGCTACCCGCTCACCCACCCGCGCGGTTGATGTGTCTGGTTTCCCCAGTTAGGAGTGTTGAGCCGGGCTAGCTACCCTGCAAGATTATGCTTCCTTCTGGCTGTGCCAGCTCATCGCGAGATGCTAGGATAGCACTGTTTGATTCATTGTTGATATGTGATATATTTATATTACTGAATATGCTATCTTATGCTCACTAGCTATTTAATAGCTAACAGATACTCTCCCCATGACTGCAGGTGGCACTTAGATATGTGAGCTTGGGTACCTGCTTGTAGTTACTAATCTTTTGGAGGAACACTTATCTATATTACTTTTAGTTACTGTTTATGTTGTATAAACATGTATAAGTGGTCGGTGAACAAATTCCGTAACACCAACAAATCTTTTGTATACCGTGGCTTCTTTTGATTGTATTATCGCCACTTTTATAGCTTTCGCTGTAATTATTATGTTTTGAAAAACAGGTTTGATATAATTAAAGTTTGCAGACGGATCCACGCAGTATGGATTCTTGATTTATTATTATTAAAATGAAAAATCTGGTTTTAAAAATCGGGGTGTTACAGTTAATGTGCATCAGCGAGCGGAATCGAAGGCGTTCGTGCATCCAGTGGCGGTGGTGGTGTAGAAGCGGCGACTTCACAGGGGCGGCCAAGGATTCATAACGGCGGCGCTGGGTCGATTAGGGTTTCTTGAGGGTAAGGCCCGACTCTGCTCTTGTGCATCGGCCCTAGGGTTTTGTGAGACTGATGATTCCTGTGCACCAACTCTGCTCCGTGATGCACGAAGGTGAATGCTGTATGCCGGCGACGATGATTTGCGGCGGCGATGATGCAGTTCCGCGGGGATATCATTAGGGTTTTGTGAATAGGGGTGGGATTCTCATACGATTTGTGGGAACGTGGGAGGGCACCGGTTATGAAGGGAGAGGAGAGAGAATAGTGTAAAATATCTGAAATGCCCCTCAACTAATTATGGTTTAAAATGACACGTGTCACCTCCAGATTTCTTCCTACCTTTTTTTATCATAAAACTCTTTTTATTTGATTCTGATTCTATATATATATATATACACACACACACACAACACCTATTATTGCGTATATACCATCTTGGTGTGTTATACTTGTTTTTTGGTGTCATGTTGTTGTATCTTATAAACTTAAGCTTATTAGCTTATTAAGGTCTTAATACACTAATTTTAATAAGACATATTAAAAAGCTTATTAAGAGATCTCGAGTTTATTAACCTAAATTTACTTGATTACCCTATCAATTCTATTTTTTGTACTCAATATTATGTGACCTAAATACCTTAACATGTAAGTATATTTTTTTGGTGATTTACCCTTATTTGTAAATAAATTTTTAACTGATAAGCAATAACCTGACCCAAACATCATCCCAACTAATAAGCTTAAGCTTAAAACAATAAGCTAACCAAAACACCACCTTAATGTATTCAATTAGGCCATATTAAGGCCCATGTATTGCATTAGCCATTAAGCTTGTGTATCTTTTGTTAACTTTTTAGAGTTTCTCGATCAATGAAATTAGTATCATGGGAAAAATATTATTCTACATGGTATTGAGCTAATCTTCTTTTCTTCTTTCTAGTTTCGGCCGGCCCTAACCCTAGGCGTTGTTGACCCCTTCCGCTGGCCATCCCTTCCCCTTGTAGCCTTCATTCTTTCCGTTGCATCTCCTTCCAGTATATGGTTTTCAACGGGGTTTTTGAAACGGCCAGCTACCCCTCCCCTCGTGGGATTCATTCTTTCCATCCAATCTCCCTCTAGTATATGGTTTTCTATGTGTTTTCTTAAACGACAAAAAAGGACTTTATATGATACAATTAACAAATTAACGAGAGGCACAACCCGCGCGATGTGGTGGGACAAAATAAATATGAATAAAATATAAAAATAACATTCAAAACAAAATACTTTAAATAAAACAGATATATAACATCAAAATAATGAGGATTGGAAATACGGTGAAAGTTTGTTTTAAAATTTAGAGTAAATTACTGAATGGTCCCTGTGGTTTGCACGAAATTACTGGTTTGGTCCTTTACAAGCAAAATTACGCGAGAGGTCCATATGGTTGACATTTTGTTACTGAAATGGTTTTTTTTACTAACATACATTAAAAGTGGGTGTTAGTTATCTTTTAGTGCAGGGGCATTTTAGTATTTTTGAACTACAGGGACCATTTTAGAAATAAACCACAGGGATTATTTCAGTCATTTGCAAACCACAAGGACCATTTTAGTAATTAACTCTCCTTTTATAATATATATATATTTTAAATTTCTTTTCTTTTATTTTTTTAGTTTCCTTTATACTTTTTTTATTTTTTTTTCTTATTTTGTTAATTATTCGTTAAATAAATATTACCAAACATCTTAAGAATTTTTTTTTATTTTTCATTGTTTATTTATCTCTTTATGAAGATTATTTTTATTTTTTTTCTTTTATACTTTTAAGTATTATTTTAAGAATTCATTTTCTTGGCTTGATTATTAATTTCTTATCTTGTTATATTTTACTATTCTAAATCGTTTTTTTACATGACCATAATGTTTTATTCTGACCATTATTTTTTAATTTTATTTTAAGAATTCTCTTTTTTCATTCATAAAAAAACATGTGTTAGTCTTTTATTAAAATATCAGTTGATTTCAATAAACTTAATAATCCTATATATTAAAAAAGAGGGTTAATCTTGTAGGATTGAAATGACAAATATTATAAATAAATAACCTTAAGAATTAATCTTAAATTTACTAGACAACAAGTGATAATAAGTAAGTTAATTTCAATTCTTCTTTTTTAATTAGATAATGAACACATAAATTATAAAAATTCAATTTTTTTAAGAGTACATAAAACCATTTTTTTCTTCTTTTTTTCCGCTACAGGATCGAACTTTTTTTAGGTTGTATTTAATTTATAATATTTATGTTTTTTTTATTTAAAGAGTCTCAACCACACTAAAATAATAATAACGTTAGCTTATATTTTTTTAGGTTATTATTTTTTAGTGTGGTTAGACTCTTTAAATAAAAATACATAAATATTATAAATTAAATACAACCTAAACAAAAATTCTATCCCGTAGCAAAGAAAAAAAAGAAAAAAATGGTTTTATGTATTATGCAAAAAAATTTAGAATTTTTATAATTTATGTGTTCATTATCAAATTAAAAAAGAAGAAATGAAATTAACTTAATTATTATCACTTGTTGTCCATTAAATTTAGTATTAATTCTTAAGGTTATTTAGTTATAATATTTGTCATTGACTCATTTCAATCCTACAAGATTGACCCTCTTTTTTAATATATAGAATTATTAAGTTTATTGAAATCAACTGATATTTTAATAAAAGGTTATAACACATGTGTTTTATGAATGAAAAAAAAGAATTCTTAAAAGAAAATTAAAAAATAATGGTCAAAATGAAACATAATAATCAAGTAAAAAATGAATTAGAATAGTAAATTATAACAAAATAAAAAAATAATAATCAAGGTAAGAAAATAAATTCTTAAAATAATACTTAAAAGTATAAAAGAAAAAAATAAAAAGAATCTTCACAAAGAGATAAAAAACAATGAAAAGTAGAAAAGAGAATTCCTAAGATGTTTGGTAATATTTATTTAACGAATAACTAAAAAATTAAGAACATAAGAAATAACAACAAAAATAAATAAATAAAAAGTATAAAGAAAACTAAAAAAACAAAACAAAAGAAATTTAAGAAATATATATTATAAAAAAGAGTTAACTACTAAAATTAAATGGTCCTTGTAGTTTGCAAATGACTGAAATAATCCATGTGGTTTATTACTAAAATGGTCCCTGTAGTGCAAAAAGACTAAAATGCCTCTGCACTAAAAGACAACTAACACCACTTTTAACATCTGTTAGTAAAAAGGACCATTTCAGTAACAAAATATCAGCCACATGGACCTCTGGCATAATTTTTGCTTTTAAAAGACAAAACCAGTAATTTCGTGCAAACCACAGGGACCATTTCAGTATCAGGCGTTTATGGCATTTGGTTCCAATTCAAATCTAGTGGAATTTAATTTTTTTAGCTTGCATCCAAACAATCTAAATAGTAAAAAAGATATGGTATATTTTATTTTAAACATTTGTTAACATATGGAGATTTAACATTAACATGTATAATGGCAACGGTCACATTTTTCTCGATGATCATCTCATAATAGTATTATAATTGTAAATAATACTTCTTTAAATAAAAATCTTATTATGATAAAATGTATATTGTTAAGTAGATAAAAATGATACGTTCACAAAATGCATAATTATATTTATAATAAATATTATACGTTAAAAGTTGTATAAAAACATATAATTAAATATATCAAAGGAATCCTTTCGCCATTTAATATTCTGAGTACGGATGGCCACATTGAATATGGATGGCCACACAAAAATATTAGAAAATATGCATCACCTAGGAGTCAAAGTCAAATGATGGCCTTTAAGGAAAAAACATCTTACCACTCCATCTATTGGCACATGTTATTAAATCACCTCTTTTAATATGTATATAAGGATTCATTTTCGCTACAGAACAAAATAATATTGTTCATACTTTCTGTAAATTGTTATATATTATAATTATAATTACAAAGATGGTGTTGTATGTTTGGAGTGGTATTTTGTGTGTTGTCTTGACTCTTGTAGGTTTGTGTATCAATTAATTAGATTGTTTTCTACAAAATGTGATAACACTATCATTTTTAACATGTGTTTTTTAATTTCTACCCCTTCCATTTTCACCATTTAAAGACATAAAGTAATCACTCAAAATGAAGCAAAAGATTGATCGTCGTCCACATTACTTTTATGTTTATTGTGTTCATTTGTTGGTTATATATAGTTTTCTTTTTTTTTTAAATTAAGGCTAGATGAGTTGGAAATTAGGTCTTCATGTACACATGATAAATCAGCGTTTTCCATACATTCACCTCATCATTGATGGGAATGCATCTCTATTTATGGATCGTTCAAATGAATTGATCAATTATCATTGCCATTTAAGTTGTTTCAAACTCAATAATTAATTATTAATCGGTATCGATCCTAAAATAACTAAAAGTTAGTTATTGGTCAAAGACATAACATTTTGAGTGAAACATGTTGCATATTTATCAAGGGTTTGGCATATTTTTTTAGTTTAATGTGTTGAATGGAAATTTAGAGTACCCATTTGCCTAATACTTGTACAAATGTGAACAACTAAAAGGAAGTTGATTAATTTAGCACATCTTAAATTAAGCAAATGTCACTAAATAATAATACTTGTACCCATTAGTTTTTAATAACAAGATTTTTTTTAAAAAGAATTATATATTGTTAGTTAAAGAAATGCCAAAATGATAACATGATACATTTCTAATAATTTTAGTAGATTTTTTTAATTGCTTAGAGCGATGGGTCTACATCAAGCATACCTTAGGTGTGTTGATGTCTAGCCTTGATAGTGAAGGGCACACCACACCCAAGGTACTAGTACCGAAAATTTTCAGTATTTGAGTACCGAAGGAGAGAGGAAAGAGTAGAGATAAGAGATAGTATTTCTTTTAGATAACAATCTTTGAAACGTGCGAAAGGTACTCTAGCACGGGGTTTAATTAAGCATGCTTGCAATATAGAGTGAGTCATGTTGATGTGAAGTTTTTTTTTTTTTGAACAACATGTTGATGTGAAGTTGATATCACGTGCGGATCTAAAATTTAAATGGGTGGTGGCACCGTTTGAAATGGTGGTAGCACTGCTTGAAAAAATTGAAATGTGCACTACGAAATGGTAGCACTCCCTAAAAAATCGAAATTTACACTACACAGATAAATTTGACCGTTATTACACGCCCCACCAGCTTACTCTTAGGTCCGTGCTGACTATATGACTTACAACATAAAATGCCCAAACCTTATTACACCCCATCCTCTTAAGTTTTCTTGAGCTGCCTGCCTCCGTGTAAGTATACTTGGTGATATTTCATATTCTAACACCTTTTATACCTGAATGTGCATGTCCGTACTTGGTTCAAAAATAAATATTTTAATACAAACAAAAAATAGTAATATAAATAACAAAAATATTAATATAGGAAAATAATTAAATCTTTTGGGACGAACAAGGATGGAAGGTGGTGACGGTGAAGATTTTGGTTGCCGATGAGAATCGCGGTCGATGGTAGTTAACAACTCAACATGATGGACTTTAAAATCAATCAACTTATTATAATAGAACACCAGATTAAAAATAATTGTGTTTCTATATTTTTTCCTAAATATTAATTAGGAAGGATCTAATTAATACAAACTAACTAAATTAGTTTAATTAAGGTAAACAATCTCCTACAATTTACATGATGTGATTAACTATCTAAAATATATACATCAAGAATTAATACATACATATATATATATATATATATATATATATATATATATATATATATATGTATATATACTAGTATCGTATATGCGCAATGCTGCGATAATAAATAGTTTTAGTTTTGCAACATGTCACTTTCAAGAATATATTGATATGTTATTCGCGCGATTCAATGTCACAAAAATATTTTTTGGGCAACACGTCTGTTTTTCTAATTTTTCTTTTATTTGCTTAAATTATTTTTATTAATTTTAAAAATAAATTATATAAGACATTAAAATAAGAAAAAAAGATTTATATTTATGAAATAAGATAAAGAAACTAATTATATTTTGAAAATTATGTTGAGTTAGGTAGATAATTGTGTTTGTGTGAGATAGTGTGTTAGTGTAATAATATATATTTTAAATAAATAAAAATTTAATTAAAATATATTAGGAGAGAGAATGAAATGGTTAAAGATTGAAAGAATGAGATTAATTTAGATAAATGAAAGGTCAAAATTTATTCTTGATTGGATTTCAAGAATTCTTAAAATTGAGTAGGAGAGAGAGTGTTAAATGATTTATAGTATTACCCCCGCGCAATGCGGCGGTAATAACAATAGTTTATGCTCGACAATATTTATTTCAGGAAAATCTGTTAGGCAACATATTTATTTCATATCTACTTGTTATATTTTCTTTGTTTATCTCTTTTTCCAATCAACTCTTTTATCCATTATTTCAATGGTTGTTTATAAACAATATAATAGTTATGAATAATAAGAAAAAAATATTACTATTATATAATTAGAGAGAGATAATCTTGCCTTAAAAATTGTATTGATGTAATAAATTTAACCAAAATTAATAAATAGTTGTTGGATGTTTAATGATCAGTTAAATCAATAGTTGCCATAAATTAGTTGCGGTAATTAAGGAATCGATTCGTTAGGCTATTGTTTTAGGTGTTTGTATTTTATGCATAAAAACATTTACTATTTAAATTTAAGTTGTCTTGAATATTTAAGAAAAGAGAAAGTTAAATGCTTTATATATCGAGTAATATATATATAATAATTATATCAATATTAATAATAATATAAATTTATCATAAAAAATTAGAAACGTAAAAATTTTTAACAATATGTTTAGACTGTGCGCATCCAACAAACTTGTGGGGAGTTGGCTGGTGCGTGACCCATAGTTTACACCTTCACCCCCTCCCTCTTAACACCCCAAGCTGGTCTTGAATCAGGCTGAAAGTTTTTTTATTTTGTGGACTGTGTGTGTACATATATGGGTGAAAGATGAGATGGTTGAATAGGATGGATGTGGGGGTTAGAGACTTATAGTGATAGAAGTGGATTGGATATGGATGGAAAAAAAATGATGTGGTGCTGATGTGGCAATAAAAATATGGGGGACATATGCATAGGGATGGCAACGGGGCCGGGGGTACCGGGGATCACGCTTCCCATCCCCGTCCCTGATCCTCACTCCCCATCCCCATCCCCGTCCCCATCCCCGCCGGAGAATGTGAATACATCCCCATCCCCATCCCTACGGGGAATCGGGGATCCCCAACGGGGAATCGGGGATTTTCCCCATATGTGAAATTGCATCTTTTTCTTGAATAATCATATTAATTGATTTGTAAATATTGAAAGCTAGAAATTTCGATAAAACCAAGTTAATAAATTATCATGACAAGTTATCAACCATAAAGTTTAGCCCACTAATAAAAGCGAACATACTATTTTATCATCTGACTATAATGTTAGCCAAATACATCATAAAAAGTTATAACAATTCAACTTAACAAAGCTTATCACTCAAATAAAATATAAAGAAAAACAATCTTCCTGACTTGAATTCTTCGATCTTCATTACTTTAATTCTTCAAATCTTCAAAAACACATCAATAACCATCATTATATTATTATCAAACATCCAATAAGAACATTTAACATATCCTTTGTTTATATAACTGACATATGAATCAAATTGTATAGCAAACACTAGTAATGAAAAATAGTCGTATAATTACCTTCAACATCAGTATCATAATCATCAAAAACAGTTGCATGGTTATCCGAAGTAAATGTTGCACCTTCATCTTCAATAAGAAATAACATTAAACAAATAAAAGCATATTACGTTATTAAAAAAATTAATTCAACACTTTTAAAAAATGAAGTTACCTTTCTTAATGATTTCCCACAACCAACTTTGCACACACATTAATGCTTCTATTGTATGTGGATGAAGTCTACTCCGATGTGGACTAATCAATCTTCCGCTAGCACTGAATGCAGATTCTGATGCAACCGTAGAGATAGGAATAGATAATATATCTCTAGCAATTGCTTGCAAAACAGGATATTTCGCCGCTCTTAGTTTTCACCATAACAAAATATCAAATTCTTGAGATTGGGGTTCAATTCCTTCATCCAAATAACGATCAAATTCTGTTTTCAAAACAGATTGTGTACTACTACTTTGACACAAAATATGTCTTTCCCAAGCAGACAAATCTTCGTCACCAGTCATTGAATTTTTAGGACTTGACCCCATATTTTCTCCAATCCCATATTCACTTTGTAAGTTCTTTTCTTGGTATTCGGTTACCAAGTCCTTACAAAGGTTTTCAACCTTTTCAATTCGATTCTTACTATCATGGGGATATATAAGATTAAAATAAAACTCAACCATTTCCAACTTATTTCTTGGGTCAAAGACTGCAGCAACACCCATTAACTCATGAATTACACCCCAGTAATCATCAAATTTATCAATCATTTTAGATGCCATATCACTTATAAGTTTGTTAGAAGATATAAGCCAATTGGATAATGATAATCTCATCTCACAAATTTTGGAAAAGTACAAATTAGTTGTGGGGTATCTTGTCCCAGAAAATATTGAAGTAACTTTATATAATAACTCTAACTTCCCACAAATTACTTGAGCATTTTCCCACTCTAGTGCACTTGGCAAGGTCTTATAGAGTGACTCGCGTTGTTTTAACCGTGCAAAAACATCTTTGTACATCAACGCGGTTTTAAGCATCAAAAAAGTAGAATTCCATCTAGTTTGACAATCCAAATCTAATTTCTTAGAGTATGTTATTTTAAGTTGCCTACATGCTTCCTCAAATTTCTCAACTCTTTTAGGGGTTGCCGTCCAAAAAAACACGCTTTCGCGTACATTTTCTATTGCAACCTTAATAACATCTAACCCAATTTTCACAACAAGATTTAAAATATGTGCACAACAACGCATGTGAATATGAGTTCCATCGTGAATCAACTTACTTACTTGCAATTTATCTTTTAACTTACCAATCATTGAATCTTGTTAAGGTTCCATCGTGAATCAACTTACTTACTTGCAATTTATCTTCTAACCCAATTTTAAATCTTGTTGTGAAAATTGGGTTAGATGTTATTAAGGTTGCAATAGAAAATGTATGCGAAAGCGTGTTTTTTGGACGGCAACCCCTAAAAGAGTTGAGAAATTTGAGGAAGCATGTAGGCAACTAAAAATAACATACTCTAAGAAATTAGGTTTGGATTGTCAAACTAAATGGAATTCTACTTTTTTGATGCTTAAAAGCGCGTTATTGTACAAAGATATTTTTGCACGGTTAAAACAACACGAGTCACTCTATAAGACCTTGCCAAGTGCACTAGAGTGGGAAAATGCTCAAGTAATTTGTGGGAAGTTGGAGTTATTCTATAAAGTTACTTCAATATTTTCTGGGACAAGATACCCCACAGCTAATTTGTACTTTCCCAAAATTTGTGAGATGAGGTTATCATTATCCAAGTGGCTTATATCTTCTAACAAACTTATAAGTGATATGGCATCTAAAATGATTGATAAATTTGATGATTACTGGGATGTAATTCATGAGTTAATGGGTGTTGCTGCAGTCTTTGACCCAAGAAACAAGTTAGAAATGGTTGAGTTTTATTTTAATCTTATATATCCCCATGATAGTAAGAGTCGAATTGAAAAGGTTGAAAACCTTTGTAAGGACTTGGTAACCGAATACCAAGAAAAGAACTTACAAAGTGAATATGGGACTGGAGAAAATATGTGGTCAAGTCCTAAAAATTCAATGACTGGTGACGAAGATTTGTCTGCTTGGGAAAGACATATTTTGTGTCAAAGTAGTAGTACACAATCTGTTTTGAAAACAGAATTTGATCGTTATTTGGATGAAGGAATTGAACCCCAATCTCAAGAATTTGATATTTTGTTATGGTGAAAACTAAGAGCGGCGAAATATCCTGTTTTGCAAGCAATTGCTAGAGATATATTAGCTATTCCTATCTCTACGGTTGCATTAGAATTTGCATTCAGTGCTAGCGGAAGATTGATTAGTCCACATCGGAGTAGACTTCATCTGTAACACCGTACTTTTTTTTTAAACACACTGCGGAAGCGATTAATATAAAACATACAAACTTGTTCACAAAGCAAACAAGAAACATACTGCCAACAACTGACAGTATATCAAAATGGTGTTACATAGATTAACCGAATGGCTCATCCTAAAATATATCAGAGTGGCGGTCAATCAATCTAAAACAAACAATAACTCTCAGCTCAACAACTGCACTTACTGAAACTTGCAAAATGGAGTTTATGGTGGGGGGATTAGCGCAACGCTAAGTGAATAGAACAACAACCAACAAACAGCATTAGCTACAACAATTATGATATACAACAGCATCAAATAATTGCCAACTACAATTATCACCAACTAATATGCTCAGGAATATCTAAGATAATTGTATCCCCCAATTATCATAGAGTCATAACACCACGTAAATCTATGATAATTGTATCCTCCAATTATCATAGAATCATGTAATCAGGAATATCCAGATAATATCACATATCAGAGGAAGAGGACCGGCCCATCAAAGGTATACCGATAGCCCACTTACTACCATCACACAGCCCAACCTTATGTTACACTCTTGCAACCAAAAGATCTACTGATCAACCGATAGCAAGTAAGCTAATCACATATGCCCCGCCAAAGCTGATCTCTCCACCATGATATGCACATATCACCGAATCAACAATTAATCATCACATAACAAGATAATCAATATCCAGACTAAACAGTCTATCATCATGCATCATGCACATAAGTAGTTGCAACCATAACCATTACAACTAATACCATCGGTGAGTTATCATTCCACTCACCTGTGTTCTTCAAACACCACATTCAGTATTCTAATTTCACTGAGTCTTCTCGTCACCTGAGAATACATTACAACACAGTTAGTAATCAATTCTCCGAATAACTCCAAAACCAAGTTATTATACAACAAGTCATAATATACTCAATATGACCAAACCATAATAACCATCATAAATCATATGTTCAACTAACATATAACCTATTTCCATTATATATAACATGTAGAAACCAACCATACATGTAAATGATTTCCCGGAATCATTTTCAAGAATTAAAGTACGCAATCAACGCATATAATTCCACATATAGCATCCATCATCAAATCAACTCATTTATATATCATCCATAAGCTTCAAGTAACAAATAACCAACAACAACAATTCATAGAAGCTTAAGGTCAAATACTAAACACAATCTTTTTTTTACATATGTCAAATACACATCCGAAATTGACATAGCTACTGTAAATCGATCTTTAGGCCATCCTACAGCTCGAATTAGCTTCTGGAATCTAAAGACAAATTAAACTACACATCTCCATCTTTCCAACGATATAAAATACGCCTTCTAACGACGCTTCATTGATTTTTAGCGATTTTTACAAAACAGCCCATAAACTGCTGAAAAACTCCGAACAGCATGTAATTCAAGCATAAAAATCAACTAGTAACATTTCTAAAACATGTATAAACTTCATATAACATATATACAACATCAACCATACATTTCTAACATCAAATCATGATTTTCCAATTTTCAAGATTCATCTTCATTTTCCTCAAACATCCATTAATGGAGTTTCAAGCTCCAAGAATTAAACGTAGCAATATCATCAAACTATGCTTCAAATCCATGTATAACATCATATATAACATATACAAACATATATAACAACTCAAATCAACATAATCATGATTCTCCATAAAACCCATAAAAATCAAGAACATGTTTTCTAACCAAACAAGTCAAGAACAACTTGAAATCATGATCAATAATCAATACTAACCTTGATTTGTGATAAAAACCAACAATCAAAATGCAAGGATCAAAGGTCTCGTGGGAGCTTCTTGAAGAAATGAAGAAAAGGAAGAACAATAATGACACAAATGATGGAGAAGTTCTCCAGTGGAAAATAATGAGCCTAGTGCTCAATAATTGCACAACACACAGTACACGTATCCCACTTCTAGCATACAATTAATTAATTAAGCAGTCCTACTTAATTAATTATCTACCAATGAAGTATTATCTAGCACCCTCATGCAAAAGCGAATACAATGGTACCAATACCACATCAATCAGATAATATAAATATTACCACTTTAACTACGCAGTACGATTATTAATTCTAATAATCATCTAAAAATACCAATTAAATACACAAACAAATACCAAACATCTTACCACCAAATACGAACTACCAGACCGTATTTGAGGATGTTACATCATCCACATACAATAGAAGCATTAATGTGTGCGCAAAGTTGGTTGTGGGAAATCATTAAGAAAGGTAACTTCATTTTTTAAAAGTGTTGAATTAATTTTTTTAATAATGTAATATGCTTTTATTTGTTTAACGTTATTTCTTATTGAAGATGAAGGTGCAACATTTACTTCGGATAACCATGCAACTGTTTTTGATGATTATGATACTGATGTTGAAGGTAATTATACGACTATTTTTCATTACTAGTGTTTGCTATACAATTTGATTCATATGTCAGTTATATAAACAAAGGATATGTTAAATGTTCTTATTGGATGTTTGATAATAATATAATGATGGTTATTGATGTGTTATTGAAGATTTGAAGAATTAAAGTAATGAAGATCGAAGAATTCAAGTCAGGAAGATTGTCTTTCTTTATATTTTATTTGAGTGATAAGCTTTGTTAAGTTGAATTGTTATAACTTTTTATGATGTATTTGGCTAACATTATAGTCAGATGATAAGATAGTATGTTCGCTTTTATTAGTGGGCTAAATTTTATGGTTGATAACTTGTCATGATAATTTGTTAACTTGGTTTTATCGAAATTTCTAGCTTTCAATATTTACAAATCAATTAATATGATTATTCAAGAAAAAGATGCAATTTCACATATGGGGAAAATCCCCGATTCCCCGTGGGGATGGGGATGGGGATGTATTCACATTCTCCGGCGGGGATGGGGACGGGGATGGGGATGGGGAGTGAGGATCGGGGACGGGGATGGGAAGTGTGATCCCCGGAATCCCCGGCCCCGTTGCCATCCCTACACATGGTCTTATACATTGATATTATATATGGTTTAATTTTATACATAAATCACATTCTCTTGCTTGAAGAAAGAACAAATTGCGGTTGGAGCGGAGTAATTAGTTCACTTTGCCTTCATGAGCATCCATCACCCTTATTCTTTTTGCCACATAGTAACATATCATTTTTTTTCTTTCATTCCCTCCATCATACTCCTATCACTCTAACCACACACCCCCCTAAATCATCCCATCATTATATATATATATATATAGGTAAAAGTTCAAACGAGAACTGTTTTTCGTACGAGAACCGCGAGAACCAATCTGAGTCGTTCAATTCTCTCTCCTTCAATGTCATTTCACACCAATGAATTCATCACATGCACCCTGCCACACTTGATCCACCCACACTCCACATCCATGAATTCCACTTTATTAAATCAACGGCTAAGATTGTTCTCGCAGTTCTCGTACGAAAAACAGTTCTCGTTTGAACCGTCTTCTATATATATATATATATAGGAAAAAGTTCATGCGAGAACAATTCTTAGTGCGAGAACCGCGAGAACCGAACATGAGCCGTCAAATTCTTCCTCCTTCAATGTCATTGCCCACCTATGAATTCCTCACATGCACCCTGCCACACTCTATCTCTCCACGCTCTCTATCCGTTTAACTTCCCATATCAAAGGAACGACTGAGATTGGTTTTCGCGGTTCTCGCATTAACCATCCCCTATATATATATATATATATATATATATATATATAGAGAGAGAGAGAGAGAGAGAGAGAGAGAGAATGTTCATCATATTCTTCATGTTTTAAACTTTATATATATATATATATATATAGGGGAGGGTTCATGCGAGAACCGTTGTTAGTGCGAGAACCGCGAGAACCAATCTCAGCCGTTCCTTGGATATGGGAAGTATCATGGATTGAGAGCGTGGAGGGATAGGGCGTGGCATGGTGCATGTGAGGAATTCATGGGTGGGCAATGACATTGAAGGAGTGGGAATTGGACGGCTTAGATTGGTTCTCGCGGTTTTCGCGCTAACAACGGTTCTCGCATGAAATTTTGTCTATATATATATACAACCAAAAACACATCTGAAAAGTAAAAACGTAGGTTCCAAATGTCATAGTTGATTCACTACTTGATTGCAAAAAAAAGAACACCATAGTCAGTGGCTATTCATGAAAATCAGGAGCCAAAATCGCAGGTTCAAGGATATATAAAAAAAGCATCTTCGAACAACCCCAAACTTATATCCAACCCCCCCCCCCCCCCCCCCCCCCCCCAACTCAGTAGCTAAATGAACACAAATCGACGAAAGACCCCAACTTGATTAAGAAAGAAATGAACATAGATCGACAAAAACCCTAATAAGTTCGAACAGCCCCTAACCCAGATCTACAAGAACAGGAATAACTTAAACATGCCCTAACTCAAATCGCATACGTAATCGGTTGAACACCTTCGTTAAACAATCCAAGTACATCATCTTTATTGGATTTCATTTTGTGGCCTTCGAACAAAATCACAAGCATCGGTGGTGGTTGAAGGCCATTCAAAGCCGTGGTTCTTGGAAAGTTGTTCAAAATCACAGTCATCTGGGTTCCATGAAATCACAAAGCTTAAAGCTGTATACGTGTGTGGTCAACATGTGAATTTGAAGCTTCAGGAAATTGAATCTGGACTTGAATCAAAGTAAACGTGCGCGTGGGGTAATCGAAGATAAAAGAAGTTGAAAATAAAAATGTTTACTTGGTTGATTATCTGGGGTTTACATATTGCTACAAAATTAACTTTGTATGTAAATATATAATGTAAAATGTTATAAACATGGTATGTACACCAATGATCTGTGATGAATTTTTTCTATGTTTCTAATATTTAAAATTTGGCCCGTTTGATATACGTTATTTTAGAAGTTTATATTTTTCATTCCCTCCTAAAAATGTTATATAATTGGTTTTAATAAAAAAATATATAAAAAACTAAATAAAATATATTAGTGACTTGCGGTAGGATCTTACGATTCCTATCCCGATCTTACGATCCCTATCCCGATCTTACGATCCGATCTTGCAAAATCAAAAAGATCCAAGGTAAGATCTCGATCTTAAAAACCTTGGTTATAAAAGTTTGCTGTATTAATTCTAAAAAATAAATGCCGTTATATATAATTGTAGTTTAAGTAAATTTTGTTTTATATCTATGTAGTTTGTACAATATAAAAAATGCTCGTTGTAAACACCTTAATTTTGCTGGAGCGCACATACATACAAGCTTGACTAGCTTGATTGAAATATTCTTGCTTATAATACTAAAATTTAAGATCTCTTGTTCACCTGCAAAGTAAAAATGAAAGAAAAAGCGTCTATCGTTTGGACGACAAACCCCCCTAACGACACAAATAATAAACATGATCATCTTCTCTTGGCTTTAATTTACGTACAAATTTGATGGTTTTTCATGTACTTCTTTGAAAGGACTTTTAATTTGTTCTTATTAGATCTTCTTTTTCGACAATAATATACATGGAGGCATTGACACACTTGGAATATTTCTTTTTGATTATTTTTGATCCTGGAATTGATATTCGTGTTATTAATTAGATCGGTCACCATCTTGGCATCTTCCCTTTATCCTTAATTTGATGCCTATTAATGTTTGTCAAGGGTTATGAATCAGGTCAAACCTTGATAATTTCATCACCAATAAAACCCTAGCTATTTAATGCATTTATGAGTGTTTGAGCAAGCTTATTAATTAGCTTATTAAGTGTGAGAAGCTGCTACTTTAGAAAACATATCAGCCTAGATAGCTATAGGAGTGCTTAACTATGCCATCCTATTCAGCTTTTCTTCCATTTTCACATCCTAGTAATTAAGATACATCAAAAAATTTACCAGTGTTAAATAAAAGATAATATATTTTCTGTTTCTACTTTATCATCCCATTAATTACAAAATGACATATGTAATCCACTAATTCTCTTTCCCGATCTTCTTTATTCATTTTCATTCGGACCATAGTCCATTAATCTTTAAAGTAGCTGTTGTGGATTTTGGGCTTTCATATTTTAAGTTTTATAACTTGTGGCTCTCTAATACTCATCTTTGGGATATTGTCTCAAAATCTTAGAATTCTAACAAGAGGAGTCACAAGTCACCTATTTTGGTGTTTATATATGTTTAAACTCAGGGAGGTCAAACATAGCCTCAAAACAATGGAGGCAGGACTCTAAAAGTGTTAATCAGCAACATGTATCTTTTTTCAAAGAAGAAGTGGAAGAACTTGAGAAGAAAGCTGAAAATCTATGTTGTCTTCTCCTGAAAAAAAATACAAAGACAGGATTGTGTTATAGAGTTAAAGGAGATTGAAAGGAAACTTATCCTAGACTTAAAGCAAAGATCCAGGATCAAATAGGCAGTCGAGGGAGATGAAAATTCTATTTTTTTTTTATCATGTTAAACAAAACTAGGACTACTTTTATTCATTTCGATTTCGATTAATGGTTCCTGGATTAATGACCCGGTCGAAAATTTAAATTTGGTGCCTATAACTTCATTTCGCACAAATTTTCCCTTCCACACTCACGTAAACCATCTTTTGTCAGCAATAGATTCAGTCGTTTGAGTCAAGATAATTCCTCTTCTCTTGAATTTGGTTTTGCAGAAGCGGAAATTAAACAGGCCATGTGGGATATTGGTTCGAAAAAGGCCCCAGGACCTAAAGGGTTTACGTTTGCTTGTATAAAAAACCCTTCGAGTCTATGGGGCATTTTGATAAGGGTTGTAACTCGATCCTCATTCCTGTCTTTCATCCCTAAAATTCGCTCACCAACCTCTTTCAGTGACTATCGCCCCATCAGTCTTATCAACTGTTTTTACAAGGTAGTAGCAAACGGCGTTCATTTAAAATAGGAATATACTCGACGAACCTCTTATAGTCAGCGAGGTAATATCGTGGGCCAAACGATCTCAAAATAAACTTCTGATTTTTAAGATCGATTTTGAAAAAGTCTTTTGATTCGGTGTACTTGGATTTTCTTGATAATGTTATGCTCCAAATGAATTTTGGTAATACATGGAGGATATGGATACATGGTTGTCTATCGTCATCCGATGTTTCAATTCTTATTAATGGATCACCAACATCTGAATTTCACATGGGCAAAGGTTTGCGCCAAGGGGATCCACTAGTGCCTTTTCTTTTCATCATTGCAGTGGAGGCTTTCAATATTGCAATTAAGGAAGCGTGTGGAAAAGGTGTTTTTCATGGAGTGCGTTTACCTAATAATGGACCGGTAATTTCCCATTGGCAGTTCGTGGATGATACCATAGTATTGGGTGAGTGGTCTAATCTTAACATTGCCAATATTATTCGTAGGGTGAGTTGTTTTTTGTCTCCTTAGGTTTGAAGATAAATTTGAAAAAAAGTAGCTTGATGGGTGTTGGAGTGGACAAGGCTGAAGTGGAATCTTCTGCTCGCAAGTATCATTGCTTGGCTGACACTTTGCCCTTTTCTCACCTAGGCATGATTACTAGAGTGTAACACCCCGCTTTTGAAAACCAGATTTTTCATTTTAATAATAGAAATTCAAGAATCCAAACTGCGTGGATCCGTTTGTAAACTGAAGTTAAGCCAAACCTGTTTTTCAAAACATAATAATTACAGCGAAAGCTATAAAAGTGGCTATAATTACAACCAAAAAATCAGCCACAGTATACAAAAGATCAGTTGGTGTTACTAAACTGTTCACCGACCACTTAACCAAGTTTATACAAACATAAACAGTAATTAAAAGCAACAAAACAAGTGTTCCTCCAAAAGACAAGTAATAACCAGCAGGTACCCAAAGCTCACACGCCTAAGTGTTACCTGCAGTCATGGGAAGAGTATCTGTTAGCTAATTAAAGCTAGTGAGCATAAGATAGCATATTCAGTAATATAAACATATCACATGTCATCATTATATCAAACAGTGCTATCCTAGCATCTCGAGATGAGCTGGCACAGCCAGAAGGAAGCATAATCTTGCAGGGTAGCGAGCCCGGCTCAACACTCCTAACTGGGGAAACCAGACAAATCAACCGCGCGGGTGGGTGAGCGGGTAGCGGTCCACCGTTGCGTTATGAAGCCAAAGACTCCATGGGGTACAACAATCAGCTGATCCCCCTCATCGCACGAGGAACATTGGGCTAGCCAAACCCTAAATACCTATCTAGGTACCGTTGACGCTATCATCGACCCGCAGGCCTCAAGGCATCCCAGACCGCAGTCTGGCCTCGTTCAAGGACTACAAATAGCCCCCATATCTCGGATCCGATCACAAACACATAATTGACCCATTCAGGGCCTCATAGCGCGCATACATATCATATCATAATCATGATTCAGCAGTTACTTGTGTCATGCATAAACATAGCATACATTACGCATTTCAAGCATACAACAATGTTAATTACATTTCATGGAATTACTTGCACATACAAATAACATGTAATACGATTATATTAATTAGTATGTTATCCTATACTCACCTGTGAGGCTAGAGACTAAAGCAAACAATAATCGTGATCGTCGCGCTCTTCTTCCGGGTCGTACAGCTTACCTATAAGATAATACTCGTGTTTAGTCACTTCACACAAGTACATTAACTAATAAACTAATATGATTCCCCTAATGATGTCATTAGACTAAATAGAATCCTAAACGAGCATCCCGTACGACAAAACGTCGAAAAACAGCACAACAGTGCACTGTTCATAACAGACAGTCCCTACGGCCGTAGTAAAAATGTCCTACGGCCGTAGGACCATTTTTATAGAACACCCTCCTACGGCCGTAGGGAAAACTTACTACGGCCGTAGTAACCAATTTACAGTCAGTGTGCGAGAAACAACCCCCTGTTCAGTCCATTTGCAATCCAAACCCAATTCCAGCAATCCCAATCCAATTTCCAGTGTTTCCATATGATTTTAGACATCCAAATGAATCCAAAAACATACATATAACAACATCAAACCAAAGATTGAAGGTATAGGATCAAATTCTTCCATTTTGACCCATTTCAAGCTTTTCATGAAATTTAATTCAAATCACCATTTTAATTCATGAACTTGGATTCTAATCCCTTAGAATTGATTTAGAAACAGATTGGAACACCTAGAATCATTTCTTGATTCCAAATTCGGGTTTGACTAAATTTGACCTAACTCAAGAACAATGAAGAAGATGGAGAAGATGGACTTACAAAGAGAAAGGAGCTGATGATTCTCGGACTATAAACAGATTATAAGCTTGAATTGATGCTAGAATTAATCCTTATGATCTCTCCCGTGAGTTAGCTTCAAGATTCAAGAACAATGAATGAGAAGTATGTGTTGGTGTGTATGCGTGTGTCTGTGTATTTGAGAAGGGAAGGCCGACTTAAGGTCTCCAATCTTATCCAAATGGGGTATTTTGTTCCCCTTCTCAACTTACAACTTAATACCCGTTTACCCGTTTCAACTAACGGGGATATTTTCGGAATCCTTATTCAAAACCGTTTAATATTTTATTAAATTTATCTATTTTCTTTATAATATTTATTATCATGATTTCTTAATTATTTTAATAATAATTCTAATATTTATTAATAAACTCGAGATTCGGAACGTACCGAGGGTATAGACAACTAGGCCCATTTGAGGATGTTACATAGAGTTTCGATGAATAAGGCCGAATCTTGGGCCTTAATAATTGATAGATTTTTGTCTAAACTCTCGAACTGGAAAGCAAAGAGTTTGTCTATTGGTGGGAGACTAACATTAATTAAATTGGTATTGGGTATATATTACTTTTCTTTATTCAAAGTTCCCGAAAAATTATCAACAAGCTCGAAAGTCTTCGTTCTAAATATTTTTGGGGATCAAAAGATGGAGAAAAAAAGATTTCTTGGATTTCTTGGAGTGTCATTTTAAATAACAAGCATAATGGTGGACTTGGGATAGGAAGTTTAAAAGCTTTTAACCTTGCCCTTTTGTCCACATGGTTTCAGTCGTTTCATGGTGTAAATGGGGGCATAGTAGGGGTGACTTCGAAAGGGATTTTTTTCGGATTATGAAGAAACATTCTAAGAGTTAATAAGGCCTTCGATAAAGTGAACATTCCCCTGGATTCTTGGTTTCAATCTGATCCTACGTGGACTCTCCACACAATTCTATATTTTGGGCATTAGAATGTTTAGGCCTCTTCTCGATTGCTTCGCTGAGATTAGCATTTGACGATCTTTACTTAAAAAAGGCTGAGATAGGCTACTTCTTTTGGTGTAACTGGATCCCCCTTAAAGTTTGCCTTAAGACATGAAAGATAACCCATTATAGAATGCCTATCAAGATTAATCTCCAAAAAGAGGAGTTGTTGTATTATCTACTTCCTGCCCCCTATGTAACATTGATGAAGAATCTGAAAATCATATTTTCATCCGGTGTTCATTTGCGAGATATATTTTTTCGGTTGGGGTTACAACATGCAGTTCAAAGGGGATCGTTTGACAGGATTTATGGGTGTGGTGTACACCTATTTATGGTTCATTTGGAAGCTTAGGAACGGCAAGGTATTCGCAGGTTTTTCACAACATAAGCTGAGTCTAACGAATAACTTTATTTAGGCCTACTCGTTCTTTTGGATCAAGCATCGGGCGAGTAAATCTTTCCTTTCAGAGAAATGGTTGGAATGGTGCAACCCCCTCCTCGTGTTTTTCCTAGTAATTTCATCCGGTTGTTTGCTATTTGGTTTTGTCTTGTATTTTTTTGTTGTTGTATGTTGTTGTACTTTGTTCGGGGTTTTCAGCTCCTTGCTGGGCTTCCCCTCTTGTTTATTAATAATATTTCGTTACTTTAATGGGGTGATGACCGAGTCAACGCTCCTCTTTAGGATAACTTATTCTGTTGTTAAAAAAAATAAAAAGAAAATAATAAAAGGATATATCATCTCACTTGTTTAACATTATGCTACCTTTATTTTTAAGACTATTCGTCTCTTGTTCGATAGTGAATACGTCAAGCCACTTATTTAATTTGATTTCCTATGTGTGTTTGATAATTGCCAAGTGCCGACTTTTTTCATAACGCATAAGAAAGATGTTTGGCTCATTGGCTTAGTTTATAACATTAGATGATTATTAGTTGACACTTGTAAATACTTTAGTTTATTAAATAATAAAACTTGTTTAAAAGAGGTTAATTCTAGTAAATTTATAATTGAAACTTGTTAGATGATTTCTATACGTACACTTAATTTTGTTTATTGCAATTTTTTTTAGGTTTTGGAGGTTTGGTTTTATGGTTTAGTCGAATGTTATTAATTGATTTGATTTACTTGTTTCGACATGTTATCTAACACTACAAGAAAAAGAGGTATTAGTGGTGACACCTAGCTAGACAAACCAGGTGTTGTCGGTATTTTTGGCGTCGCTGCTAATAGCCCTAAAAAGCGCCCGCATAGTTTTCCCCTCTAAAATATTGTGTCGCCGCTATAGCCCAACATCGCCGCTACTGACGTTGCCGCTATTCTTTGCAAATTAAAAAGGGTTTTTGTTCTCTCCTATAGCCACAACGCACACACTGATTGCCGCTCTCGCTTCCGACTGTCGATCCGGTCTCCCGTCGCCCTCCAATATCTTGACGCATGTCGTCTGTCGCTCTCACTCTCCTTGCCGCTTTCGATCGCCCTCACCGTCGTCTCTTGCTGTCGACACTCCTCATCCACTAAGGTTTGCTCCAAATCTCAAAAATATTGTTAGTTGTTAGAATAGAAGATAGAAATCAAGTGGTTTATGATTTTTTATGTTACATTTTATTGATTTGACTTTGTTTCTAATTTTATGAATTATAGTGTGTGCATTTATTATTATTAATTTAGGTTTTTAGTTTGGGAATTTTTGGTTATAAATTTTATGGATTTAGATATTTGAGATATGTCTATGTTTATAAGTTAGTTTAGAAATTAGTTTTGATGATATTTCTATATTTAGAAATTGGTTTTGGAGTGTAGTAGATATGTAAATTGCATTGAATAAAATGTTGTTGATTTATAATATGAATATTGTTTGGTTGTATGATAGAAAAATCTGAAAAATGTTAACATGTTTATGTGATATCGCTATATTTAGATATATATTTTAAGCGATATATGTTTTATATTAGTCTGTTATTGTTAATAAATAAGTAAAAAAAATGCTTAATTGTCTTTCCAGGTTAAAAAGGTGGATAACGAAAAGTTTTAAACTAATAGCGAAGAAAAATTAAAGTTTCAGAAAAACCATCTAATACGACACACCTCAACTGTTTTGATCATATCTCACTCATACGAGCTCGGATTGAGGTAATTCAAAAGACCATGAAAACTAGACTCAGAGGTCTACAATAGTATGAGGAAGAAGTTTGTATCCGTCTCCAACAAGACGCGTCAATAATGTAAACGCGATGCGTCATACTTAAAGGTCGAAAAAGTCACGATTTAAGTATCAGACGCAACACGTTTTAAAGGGTAACGGGACGCATCAGTGCCGAAATGTACAAACTATACATTTAGCTTTATTTTTACCTAAGAAAGATATATGCGATTCTAGGGTTCCAATACGACGGCTGAGAACGTCCAAAAGTGATTTGAAAGCCTGAGAGAAGGTTTGCAGCTCAATAATGAAGAGGAAGACCACAACTTTGTCGGGATTGACTCAGGTTTGCCACCATCGGTCTATAATGATTTGCAAGTTCTGTTCTTTTTTGTTTTTTATGTGTTCTAGTCTGTATATGGACTAGGTTATCTAGTTTTCACCTTGATTATATGAACCCTTGTGTATTGATTTGATTTATATGAATCCGGATGTTTAGTAATTGTATAATTTATTATGTTTAGGTTTTTCAAAGATCCTTACATGTTAAAGTTTCTATCTTGATTGTTGAGTTTTCATAGGTTAGATGACCATTCTATTTATGATTACTTGAATCATGAGTTGCTATGACCCTTAGGATTCTTGACTACTCTAGGACCAAATCCTAGGGTTATGTTATAATTAAAGTAATTAACTTTAATGTGTTTGACAATTGCATGCGATGACCATTCAGTGTTAATTGATTGATTTTGTGACGAATACAAATCAATAGATTAAGTCTAGTTTGATACGAATTTATTGACTAATTATTGGGATAGTTAATGCCATGGCATTTAGGTTAATGTTTCAAAAACTATAGGGCTAGTTAGTCGGACCAAGAGATGTAAGTAGAAATCGATATATAACGAATAATATCCATTGCACTTACATGATATTGACCGTAGATGAAAGGGTATTCAAGTCTAGGTTAAAATACTGCGAATTGATTGTTTCATTTCAAGCTCTCACTTTTATCTTACTTTTGCATTGTTTTATGTTTAGTCTATTTATTACTTTAAATATTTTATCACATTCTTAGATTTATTCCGGAATCACTAATTACTAATATCTTTTAAATATGAAATCATACTCATTCCCTAACTGTTCGATACTCGGCCTTACCATAACTATGTTGCGATACGATTAGGTACACCTGTCTGTTTGTGTTGTCATTAGTAATTTGGTGATTCCAATTTAGAAATATAAAGTCTGATCTGATTCACGCACATCATTATGAATGTGTCATATTTGTTATGAATGAGTCATTTTTACTTGTAAATGGGTTAATATGTGCCATATGGTATAAGTAGGTCATATTTGCTATGAGTGTGCCATATTGGGTATAAATAGGCCATTTTTACTTATAAATGAGTTTAGATGTGTCATATGGGTATGAATGAGTCATTTTCACTTATAAATGGGTTTATATGTATCATATGGATATGAATGGGTAGTTTTTACTTGTAAATGGGTTTTATGTGTCATATGGGTACAAATGGGTCATATTTGGTATAAATGTGTCACATTGGGTATGAGTGTATAAATGAGTCATATTGGGTATGAATGAGTAATTTTTACTTGTAAATGAGTTTATATATGTCATATTGGTATGAATGAGTCGTATTTGGTATAAATGAGTCATATTGGGTATGGATAGATCATTTTGAGTAGGGGTGTTCAAAATATCCGAAATCAAATAACGGAAACTATAAACCGACAAATCGTTCCGAAATCTAAGTTAACCAAACCTAATATTATAATCTTTTCGGTTTGGTTAACCGAACCTAAAAATTTTTGGATATTCGGTTTGATTACGGTTCATGATTTTAGACACTGACGGTTAACCGAAAATCAGAAAACTTAAAAAGCTCAAATTTTATTTTTTACGATTAACAATATCAACAAATTTATCAATATTTACATATGATAATTATCTACTTATAACAAATTGTTACACAAAATCAATATCTATATTTCATTTTTCATTATAGATATTAGTAAATATATGCTTATCTAAGTTTACGAGTCAATAACTAAATTTATAAATCTTATCATTTATTATTTATTTACTTAGTTTCATTCTTAACTTAACCACTTTTTTATTTCAAATATTTTCTTATGTCATAATTAGATACTTAAATAAAACATTTGTAATGTTTTATAAATTTATTGTTTAAGTATTGTTCGAGTTGAGATATGAATATTAAATTTTGAAACCTTTTGTTTAATATATTTAGTAGTTAAAAATGGTTAATTGGTTAACCGGGAAAACCGAATTGAAAAATTGGTTAACCGGTTTTTTCGGTTTAGATTTAGGTTCACGAAAGTTATGAACTGATATTTTGGTTAACCGGTTTTCGGTAACCGTATGTTCAGTTAACCGTCCATGAACAATCCTGATTTTGAGTATGAATGAGTCATTTTTACTTGTTAATGCGTTTATATGTGTTATATTGGTATGAATGGATAATTTTGAGTATGAACGAATCATTCTTACTTGTTATAAGTGTATTAAACTTTATAAGTTTAGTAATAAATGTATATATGTTTATTTTGTAGCTGAATTCCTTTAAAGCAATTTTTAATAACCCTGATTTTAGAGAACAACTTCTTGAGATGGTTTCACCGGTAACAACCCAGAAGGATAGTGCAGAGAACGACTAGGACGAGAATAATAATGATGACGATGAGTAGTTTGTGTGTTTCTAAATTAGTAGGCATGTTTGTACCTCATAACAAACAACGTAAATAAAATGCTTATACATATTTATATTTATAACTAATTAATTAGTAGTAGTTTGCTGATTTATAAGAAATGCAGCTTTTCTATTTTTGGTATAGTTTTATTATATATATACACGTTTTCTGCAAAAAAATGATAGAAAATTTAAATTTTAAAAACTAATTGCAGTGACGCCTTTAACGCCGACACCTATACAACCATTGATCAATTCAAACGAGAATTGTTTTTCGTACGAGATATGTGAGAATTATTTCTGTTTGATGTAATTAGTTTTAAAAATATGGAGGTAATGTAAAAATATCCAAATTGCACTTAATTAATTAATAATAAGTTTGATTATTTTAAGGTTGTCAATTACAACTCATTAATCTAGACCCTTTCATCTATTTGATCAAAGACTATAATTGATTCTCGCAGTTCTCATACAAAAAAGGGTTCTCATTTAAACTGTCCCCCACACACACATACTTCGTACGAGAACTGCGAGAACTGTTTTTGACGTCATTAATGACTCATAAATAAGGGTATGTAATTTATATATATACCCAACCGTGAATTGCGTCCGGGTGAGTCTTCGTTAATTTGCAAGGCTTGATTTTCCAGAAATAACCCTAATTAATGTGTTATTAATGATTCATTAATGAAACATTAACGAGCTTTAAAAAAAATCCTAGCTATTGATTAATTTTAATCAATGGCTAAGATTGATTATCATAGTTTTTGTATGAAAAATTATCTCATTTGAACTCTCGCCTATATATATGTGTGTCATACCCAAGATTAATCTTGTTTGGGCATGGGTGAATCCTATGTGACTATGGTTTTAGCCTTTTAGGATGGTATCTGAGTTTAAAATTATATTATATCAAATTTGAAATTTAATGGGCAAGCTAGGGATATATGTACTAAAATGTTTTATCTTGTAAGAGTAGGAATATGAATAATAAGGAAATACATCTTCCACTAATAGGATTCTATCCTTTATAATTAATTAGTTTATGGCATGCTAGACATAAGTTCAAAACTTGTATAGAGGCACTAAACAAGGTCCTCTTGTGTCCAGTTAAAAAGGAATACACAACTACTTCATTAGATACACAAATAATGTTTATGGCTATATAAAAGATCATTGATGATAGCATATATGAAATATTTTCTATGTGTATTTGCCAAAAGAAAAAACAAACCTTTTTGATAGTTTTGTTCTTCATAAGCAAAAGCTTGAGAAGCAACTTACTACGAGGGCTAATATGGTAATAACAACCATAGTAGCAAACATGTGAAACCATATATATATATATATATATATATATTAAAAGAAAATCAATATTGGGAAAGTTTCTTTAAATAAATTCCAATTAACCAATAGGAGCAATTAATTTTTTCAATTTTGACCAAAAAATTCAATTTTGACTACTACATTTAGAAAGATCCAACATGTAGCATTTAATTTGATATTTAAACTCATTTACTTTATATATGGATCTTTTAACCCACATACAATTTGTTCTTTATTTTAATACTTTTAGATTATTTTTAATAACATGTATTATTTTGGTTTATTTTAATACATATCAATAATATGCTTATAATCGTAATGAATGAATGTAACAAGCGTGTTATTTTTCTTTTAAAATATTATTTTATAATACGTTTAATTACGAAACATAACTATTTTTATTTTCATCATTATGCAAAAACACTTTAATAAAGCATAGTTAATATATTGATATTTTTTTCATCAAAAAAGTCACAAACCATAATATATACAATCAATTAAGAACAGATAACATGTTTTTTCATAAAATATATTATTTTTACAATATATATGAATTTTTTTCAAATTATATTACCAAGACATTTTATAACATCTTATAAAATCCTACTAGGTGTTTTTATAATGAAAATGATAATTATTAAGCATGTGATATAATATTTTTTATTAAATGTTGTTCCTAACATGTCTATTATAGATTTCAGTTTTATAATTCTATAATAACATTCATATTTATTAGTTGTGATTTTATTTAATAATTGTTTAATACGTATCATTCTATTATGCTTTCATTTCAATTTTAATTATAAACTATAATTTATTTTATTTCCGATTCCAAAATATTAAAGTAAGTATAAAGATACGTATATATAGTATCCTAAAATAACTGTATCATAATGATTTTTTATTCCACAATTCTCCCTTACTTTCTCAAATGAGGTCATGAGTTGTAGAATCCTTAAGTTATATATATATATATATATACACACACACACACACACTCACTCCATTGTATTACTATGAGCAAACTAATATCGATTTTGAAGGAGGAAGAATGTTGATCACTACACCCATTGCAACATATGAAGATGGCAAATTTCTAAAAGAAATTGAATTAAAATACAATATGCACGGTATCAAAGTAAAGATTATTTGAAATGGAAAGCATATATATTACATCAATAACCTAGATTTGGAAGACAGTCTTGACATGATTTAAAAAGATGTCCTAATTTGCTTCTGCATGGGTTAAAATATTCATACTTTTTAAACGTGATATAATCTTAATCAGAATTGATTTAGGTTTTTGTAATACCCAATTTCTAAATAGCTTCGAGAAAATTATTTTATTTAGATTACTAAAATATTTAAGTTTGGATGCGAGTAATTCCTCATTAGTTTTAGTTATGTTTGGATTTATATATCTATATTAATTAAGTTTTGATTTTATGAAATTTATAAGTATTGGATTAAAAAGAATTGATTGGGCTTTGAGAATTACAAATAAGAATTGGTTAGACCTTGGGTTTTAGTTGCTTAAATGGACTTAAGTTAATTGATTAATTAGGCTTAGTCTACAAAACCATTGGGCTTGATCAATTGTTTATAGGTTACTGAATTAGAAAGAAATAAAAGAAAAGGGAAAAGGAAATCAAGGTTTATATATATTAGGTAATATTTTAATGGGGCACAATTTTCGGAGTGCCCTGTAGCCCTCGTTTCTGCTGCACCGGCTGCCCCCATTCGCAGCTGTTCAGGACGCCATGACGCCGCCGCCGGCCGTCGCAACTCCACCGTAATCCACCGCCGTTCATCATTTTTCGAGAGAAATCAGCAGGTAACACCATCTTCCCTCTCGTATGAGCTTACAATCACATTTTTGTTCGATTTAATCAGGATTTGAGGGTTTCATCGAGCTGCTCTATTTGAGCTCTAGAGGTAGAAACCGAGAACCACTTAGGGTTTGTCAAGCCTAACATAGGAAAACCACTCCTGGATTTTAGAGTAGAGTAGAGAGCTGTGTGTGTGTCTGCGTCTTTGTGAGTCGCCGTAGGCGACGGAGCCTGACGGTGCGTGCGTCGCGAGAGAAATCCAAGAGGAGTGTCTGTGTGAGCGTCGCCAGCCGGATTTGAGTGTCCTCGTGTGCGTATGTCGTTAGAATAGAAGGTACGTATGTGTGTTAGTGTGTGGATGCTTGCGACGGTGTGTGTAAGTATGTGGGTGTTCCCGGTGTTCGTGTGAGTGTGTTGCGTTCGTATGTGTGTGCGGCTGCCAGAAATCTATCGCCGGCGAAGTTAGGAGCGGGAGAGACGACCGAGAAAGGGGTCAGGTATGGTCGATGTTGTCTGTGCGTGTGTATGCGAGTCGTCAGAGGCGACTGTGTGTGTGTGTTCGTCGTGGGAGAGGTGCGAGTTTGTATGGGTGCGCTGGTGGGTGAGCAGCGGCCGCCGCCGCCTGATGGCTCGCCGCCGGCGATGTCAAGAGAGAGGGAGGGGGGAGACGGCTGGAGGTAAGAAAAGAAGGGAGGGTTGTGGTTTTGACCTAATGGATTAATGGGTTAGTTGTTTGGGCCTGGTGTTATTTTGTGTGAGATGTGGGCTTAGCTTATTTTGATTGGACTGAATATGTATATACATATGCATTATATGGTGGGCTTAGATTAATTTGAATTCTTGGGCTGTTCACACAAATATATTTAAATTAGAAGACTGGACCTATTAGATTAATTATAGAATGGACTTGTTAATTTATGAAACTAAGCTTTTGAGGATATAACTAATTGTTGGATTGATATATATATATATATATATATTTATAACTATATATGTCCTATGGTTGGACTTTAGTCAATTAAATAGAAGAGGCTTTCAACTACGTTTTACGATATGTAGCGGTTATATTTTGAAGTGCCATACAACTTAAGAGGATGATGAGGGTGACACGATACTTATGATATAGAATCCAAATTATGTTTTCTTTGAGTGTAGCGGTTCGAGTGGAGATCCGATATAGAGAGGTCCGACCCAAGTGTGGGACCGCTATAGGAATTATAAGTTAAAGAGTCATGCGATAAAGGGAATTAAATTATTGATCTGGTGAGATATGTATATTGTAGGTCCTCGCTATTGGACGTGATGACTGTTCAGACGTGTGAAATCTGGTACTTATAATTGTGTTGGGAATCAGGTGAGTCCACTAACTTATACATGATATTAGTGATGTATATGTTGTGTATATGTGTAAATGTGATGTGTGTGATTGATGTGATGTGAAGGGTTACGTTGTGTGAGTGAAAACGTAACTCGGGCACAGTCAGACATAGTGGTGAAACCCTTTGTACGGATTGGGTAGTCGGCTGTGACCCAAAGTTGAAATCGTCCAGTGCACTGAGTCGGTATTATGTGAAGTGATATGCGAACATGGTTTGATCTGTGAAATATGATATATGCATACCTAGTGTGGTGTGTAAGTTAGTGTGCTCGCTAAGCTTTATGCTTACTGTTGTGGATTTACTATTTTTCAAGACCTGGCGGTGGGAAAGCTCCGGCACTGTGAAGATGGCTCATCGTTTTTCAAGTGTTTCCGCTGTTTATATCTTACAAACATTTTAGTAAACTATATCTGTACTTTTTAATCGAAATACTTTGTAACGTGTAGTTCCGGGTGCGGGACCTCGTTGTGTTTTTGTGAACCGCCCGATACAGATATATCATTTATCGTGAAATGCGTTTCGTCTCCGTTTTATTGGTTTACTATTTATTTCAAAAAAAAAAAAATTTGGGACGTTACAGTTTTGGTTCACAGTAACTATTACAACTATGTGCTATTACAAATGAAATTTTGAGTGACCTTATTCATTTATTCCTATGTGTAAAACCGTAGAGATGTTGCATCGCTTTAGTGACGATTCCTTTTTTAGTGACTTTAACTCTATAAGCCAATATTATTGGTTCCATCCAATGTTGCAGAACAAACATTCCCAAATGTTCATTAATGATTTGTCTACCTAACAACAATGCCATAACTTTTTTTCTTTAGTGATTTTAGTATATAAAAATATCGTTTTTAATGTCCGCATTATGCTTAAGTAGTCCAACTTCTTTGATTTAATCAGAAAGGTGACGAAATAAATTACATACATCGCTTATAAGTTAATAACTTTTTGTAATGTTAGTACTTGAGTACTTGGACACACTTTTACGTACTTGAAAACTCTTTTCTACTTTCTATATTTCTCCGTAGCTTTACTTGTGTTTTCATTTGCATTCTCCTGGTTTGCTTAATAAACTATTGTTTCGAGTTTGAAAGTCTCGGTGCATTTTTTTGTTGCGGCAAGATCACAAAATTAAAAGTTAAATAATGTTGTCTCCTTTAAAAAACTTACATACAACACCCGTGCGTGTACGAGTTCTTAAACTAGTTAGTGAGTATTAGGTCATGATATGGTATTATTCAATATTCATGAGGTAACGGCATTTGAATATGCTTAATCTGATGACATAACAAGCTGTATACCTTAAAGAAGATATGAATGCGATGCTAGGATATTTTGTGTTACTAGGACATTTTGAAAGCTATTTTGTTGTCTAATTAACTTTTGAATAGATTGGTGAAGATTAAACATATGTGAAATATTATAGTTATGTAGTTGTGAAGAAACATTAGTACATTCTACATTTATTAGTATAACATTTTTAGTCAAAAATCCTTATTTATATCTTTGATGAGCACTTTAATTAATATTTGTTAGATACTAAGCATAGACTATAATATAGCCAAGTCACTTGTATCAGGATGGAGTAGGGTTATATCCTCGATTTCTATGAGGGTTAGAGAGATTATAGACTAGTAATGTTTTCTCCTTAATAATATTTTAACCTTAAAGGATCGAGATCACGATATAACTTAAATTTTAATATCAGTCAAACTTAGATAATATTATTATACTTAGTACATTGATAATTCTCATATTTGTCGACGATTATAGTAAATTTTTATTAATTTGCAGAAATGTATAGTCTCCCCTGCATGAATACGATCTCGCATATCCCAACAAAAATATACAAACCTTAAACCCAAATCTGTCCATCCCCCAAATCCAAATCAAACGTCTTCAAAACACAGTAATCCCAATTCAAGCGCAACGTTAAATCTGGAAAACCCTTGCCATTAGCCCTAATTTTACTAAACCTTCAGCACATTTTGATACTGATTGGTTGATGATGAGGTGGGAGAAATTGGAGATACTGAGAGGAGGGCCCGGGAAGAGATGGGGCCACACGTGCAACGCCGTTCGCGGTGGTCAGCTGCTCTACATCTTCGGTGGTTACGGTGAAGATAACACCCAGACTAATAAAGTTCACGTCTATGACACCAGTAGGGTTCTTCTTTCTCTTTCTTTTTTTTTCTTAAAAAATAATTCATGCTCTTGAATCTTGATGTTATCGATGAAAGTAAACTTCATAGTTTATGAATGTTCTGATCGATTAAAGTTAGGTTAGGGTTTTGATGCCCTGTTCGTTGTTGATAGGAGGTGTGTGTATCTTGGAGTGTATCTAGAACTTCGTAAGCCCAATCTTATTCTACCAAATTATTAAGTTGCTAAAGGGAACTGTCTTTTGAGTTCTGATAATGTGGTTCAATACTTCTGTGTGGTATCTCTTTATCTGTTCAAATGTGTAGAGATTGTGTATAGAATGACAAAATATCTCATGTTAGGATTTGCTCATTTTACTTGCTCCTTTTTACTTGTTAAGCTACAAGAACTTGGAGTGAACCTGATATGCAAGGCACATTACCTGTGCCTAGAGACAGCCACAGCTGCACCACCATTGGAGATAAGTTGTTTGTTTTCGGGGGCACCGATGGAAACATACCTCTTAAAGATTTGCATATTTTGGACACCTGTGAGTTGCGCTCTACCTTCTTATATTTGCAATTGTTTAATGTCGAATTAGATAATTAAATAAGCTTTAGGTTCATTGTTCCTTTGTCTATGCTTGGTTTCTACTGTGTATTTCCATGTAGCAAAACCTTGTATGATCTGTAATTTTCAGCCACAAATACATGGATGACACCTTATGTAAGAGGTGAGGGCCCTGAAGCACGAGAAGGCCATAGTGCTGCACTTATTGGCAAAAGACTCTTCATCTTTGGGGGATGTGGGAAGTCTTTTGACACTCCTGTTGAAGAGTATTTTGATGATTTATACATACTGAATACAGGTAAGTGTACTGTATATACACACGCACGCATGCACGTGCGCACACCTACGCTTACACTATTCACTTTACATTATATCAGTTTTGCAATGTAAAGTGACAATTTCTTCATCCACTTTTTATCAGAGACAATGGTATGGAAACGAGTGGCAACAACGGGAATTCCACCAGCCAAGCGCAATAGTCATACTTGTGTCTCGTGGAAAAACAAAATCATTGTGATTGGTGGGGAAGATACTCAGAATTATTATATGTCTGATGTCCAGATGCTTGATACAGGTTTCAAGTTTGATTTTGTCGACCAAGGCTTATAATTGATCCGAACTTACCTAACTTCTACTTTCTTTTTCACAGATACACTTACTTGGACAAAGTTGGTAACAAATGGCGAGCTTTTGCCTCCTAGAGCTGGTCATACAACCATTGCATTGGGCAAGAACTTGTTTGTCTTTGGTGGTTTTACTGATGCTGAAGACCTATATGATGACTTGTATATGTTTGATCTCGGTAAGTAACTGAATTATTGTAAATGCATTTAAATGCTAACATGATACTTAAGTCGCTACCTTTGACTTTTTACAAAATTTGTGCAGAAACTTACAAGTGGACCAAGATTATGACGGTAGGAGTGGGGCCATCTGCCAGATTTTCTATGGCGGGCAGCACTTTGCATCCACAACATGGAGGTGTTCTGGTATTCATGGGGGGTTGCAATAAGACTCTCGAGGCGCTTGATGACATGTTCTACCTATACACAGGTTTTACTTTACGTTTTTCTATGTGTGTTTCTATTTCTATATGTGCTAACTGGTTTGTATGTTAGGGATTGTAATTGAAAATGAGCGAGATGAAAGAAAGTTGGAGAAGTTATCGTTAAGAAAGCAGTTAAGACTGAAAAGTCAAGAGCAGCAAACTGTGAATCCTGTGTTTGATAGTCCAATGATGAGCGTTGATACAAGTTTAAACAATAAATCCATGACCATGCCAATTCATAGTCAATTTTCACCAAGTAAGATCTATAGCATTTTATGTGAATCCTGTGTTTGCACACACTCACCAATGTGAAATCTCAAATACTTGTTCAATCTGCAGACAGACAGAATAACTATTTAAATGAATACCATAATGTAAATGGGAAGAGAACATTTCAAGCGAAAGTCACAAAAAACATTACAAACTGCTATACAATTGAGACAGTTATAGATGGGAAGCCTTTGCGTGGAGTTCTATTCTCTAACAATCTATACACCAAGAAGCCAGCTGCTGATGATTTAAGAAGGTCAGATGTTACGTCTTTACATGCTAAATGAAAACATGCGTGTGCACATGTAAATATCTGATAAGTTAATGCACGTCATAATCGTTTATTCTAGTTGGATTTGGATTTTTATACAACAGGAAAAGGATTGCAGTTGACAGTGGGAAAAGAAGTTTTGATCATGTTATGGCAGATGCCACAAGAAGTCCAGAACACCAGACTCCAGGTGCCGCCTCAGCTGCTTCAGATATCAAGACTCCAGCAGCTTCCAATGTGTCTCCGCCTGCCCATGAGGTTAGTTAACAGTTAATGGTATATGTTTCCGGTAATAATATAATCATCATAAATCTGTGTATAACAGTTTTATACGTTCTCGTTAATGAACTATTTAACTTATCCAAAGGTGGTTGTTACTGAATGTCATGAAGTTGTAACATCATGGTGCTAAGTATAAAAACTCGACCAAGGACTCTTGTCTGCAAAAATGAGTTCAAATTTCTAGAATGCTTGAATAGATACGAGGGGTTCCGCGAATAAACAAGTAATCTGTCAAAAGGGTTTTTGGGAATTCAGCAAAGTTTACCTTACGAAGCGCAACATTCTAATAACAAGTCAGATACTAACAAATTATTTAAATTAGCCTATCAAATTAAGAGAGCAGTTTCTAACTCCAAGCCAATACACTAATATAGTTAGGCTAGAATAGTTACAAACAACATTTTAAAAGCATATTCAGATTACTAATAGTTTAGTCGTGCAGATTTGATGTATACGTATGTTGACACAGCATAATCGTGTATGGCTCTAAGTAACCTTTATAGAGAGAAACATAATATCATACAAGGAGAAAATACTTTATGTTATGCTTGATATTGTGTTTCTTTATAGACTTCTTTTAAGTTTACACAAGATCAACAATAGGTCGATCGCATTCCAGTATCATCTGCCACTCTTCTATTCAAACCAACTGGACGCTTTCAGAAATTTCCTCTTGGTCTTGTCTCGACTTCCACAAAATGATATGCGCTTCTTCACAATATTGGCGATTTCTATATATCTAGATTTTACCTTTTTGTCTTAGATTTAGGTGGTGTTTGGATATGTGTTCTGAATATGATTTTCTGATATTGGATCATCAGTCATATAATAGGTTGTGTATAGAACACACTGTAGTAGTTTTAGTAGATAGTGTCTGGATGTGCTTGAAGTTGTAATAATCAGATAATTTAGTTGATCGAGTGTGACAGATTTTTATAATTTAAGGAACTCGAGAAATGACCACTATGACATCTTATGTATATTTTAGTTCAAATTACTTTTAATAGATTTCCTAAAAGGTATTTGCATCTAGAGTTGCAAAATTATTTTTTTAATGCTTTCTAAATAGTTTTTTTGTGTGCGAGTACTGTAGGACATACAGACATTTCCTTACTATTCTGCAACAATGTGTAGGTTTCGGGAGGTAAAAAGTCGTCTTTGGAAATTAACCCGATGAATACAGCAACTGCTGCAGCTGAAGACACTGCTAATTCAATCCCTAACCATGGTATAAAACCTGATTTTATACAATCTTATATATGCCTTTTTTTAAAACCATGATATGCAATGACCCATATTGCACATTTTAGAAGGGAACCTAACATGTTTTCTTGTGATATGTTCTCATTGGATTCTCTACACATGGTGTTTATGTGGTTGCAGATGTTCAATCTCAACCCTCGACTGTTGAAGAACATGGTCTGTTGAGTCCTCCAAAACAGCAAACATGATTCTTTTTCAGAAATTGATCAAAGCTTGTTTATAAGGTTAGTTGACTCGCGATGCGTGTGCTAAGCAACATCTCTTCGTTTAACCGTTCACTGGGTAAAATTTCTTTAAATTTTACTGACCTGAATGAACATGGTTTTGACCAATGATTGACACTTTTGTAGGTGATCAATCACTGGAGTTGCTAAAGAGTCATGGTCCGTAAATAAACAACGAAGTCTCTAATCCGCTTGCAGTCTCCATGTTTGGTTCCTGGGGTTCATTTGCATTGTTGTCTTGTCTTGAATCCTGTTGACCAAATCCAAAACCACACGGCGGGATGGATCAAGCGCAAAACTTAACATTAAAAATAGAAAAAGTAGGAGTATTGCTTAGACCATCTTTTTGCCAAGTCTATTGTCATAGATGATACCATTTATTCTTCTTTTGCTTACCAAATCGAATGAGATTGAATCTTTATTGATAGAAATTGTCTTCTTGGTCATATTTATGTTTATGCACATGAATTCAACATCTGTGAGTCTGTGGGGGAACTAAATTACTTCATTTTAAAAAGCTCCAAATCACCAAGAGATGACAAATTCAAATCAAAGAACATGAGAGGAAAAGAAGAGATTGCAATGGATTGATAAATATATTACAAATCTGAAGTCAACAAGTACCAAGAAATGGAAAGCAGATGTTTAAATTTGTTTAAACCATAACCAGGGTCTACATTGACATCAAACAGCCCTTTCTTCTTAGAATTCATGGAATCAACTGCTACCATCACCAAACAGGTAACCCAAGGAAGATCCACCTCCTGGCGCTGCATGAACCTTGGTCGAAGGTCGATCCTGTACACGATTACCATCAACATGTCAAAGCAACCGCCAGAAAACATAACATAAATCAACCAACAACAAAACTACAAAGTGAAACTAAAATAAAAATAAAAATAAAATCATACCGTGAGGAAGTTGCCAGTGTTTTGACCCTCTGCTCGGAAATAGTTGTTGGCCTGTGTACCTTGGATTCCAGCAGGAATTTGCTTTGTAATATCTGGCTGGGGTATAGTTGCTGTAGGCTTAAGAGGTGGCTCATTGGTTGCGGCAGTGTGTAGGTGGTTCACTGGGGCTACTGCCACAGCCTCCGTCTTGCCTGTAGTGGGCTTTGGCTCACTGCTTCCAAAGAGGTAGTCAAGTGAACTCTGCCCCCCACCGCTGCTGACTCCACGGCCCATGATCTCTACTTTTAAATTCGGCAAGAACCTGCAACCTGCTTTCAAATCCCAAAGAACAATAAATGAAACCATAGCGAGTTTAACAATCAAGCAGACAAGCACCATGAAGATTAAGTTGACAATCAGTAAAGCACAGTAATGGTACGAATGTAAAAGATCTCCATAGCTCAAAACTTTAATTAAATTTATAATCTATAGTTCTATACTATATTATAATGCATTTAATATTTTTTTCTACTTTACTTATTATTCCCTCAAAATTTCTTTAATCAGGAATTACTAATATACCTCTCAAATAACCTCAACCTTTTAACTATATATTCTCTCTCGTACTTTACACACTCACTAATGAACACTCTTCCGTGGTTACACTTCCCCACCCACAAAAAATGAACTAAAAGTTGTTTTTATTGTCTTTTTTAAAATTTGTTTTAAAGTGAAGAAAAGGGTTGAACGAAAAAAGAAAATGAAACGGCATGTTACAGGTAGAAACTTTTGCTGTATACCATACCCTATTTTCTATAAAACGACATGTTATTGGGTATAAGCTATTTGCCTCCATAACCTTGCATGGATACTATGCTAGTATTGTATAACTTGAAAATATATAAATTATAAGCATCAAGCCTTGTGAGGATACTCAACTCAACTGCTATGACTATCTCCTGGTAAGTAATCTACCTGTATAATAATCTAAAAGATGAGGTTGTCTTCTAGTTAACCATTTGTCTCTTGTTTGTGTTTCCAGGCTGTTTGTGCTTCTTTTTTTTTCTGGGGGATCTCTGGGAGGTCATACTATTTGTTGAAATCTAGTTTATTTATCTCATTATCTGTACCATAATCTGTTATTACGATTCTTCATGTTCAATACAGCAGCTAACACTAAATATGTAATACCAATGAAGATCTATACAAAATATAGGAAAGTAGAAGACCTCACCATTAGATTGGTATATGCTTCAGAAAGAAAGAAAGAAATGGTAAAAGCGTAACAGTTGAGAACTAAAAACTTAAAATTTGAGTACAACGCAAAAGTTTCAAATGCAGTTCGATTTGTATTTGTAAATGAAGGCGGCATCCAACAAGTTCTTTATATCACTCAACATACAAAGAAACTCTAGATTGATACAATGTTTTCTTGGTTAGTGTTTTCAAATGGGGCAGGGTCAAGATAAGTGATCAAGATGATTATATCACACCTTCCTAAGCAGCTGATTTCAGAACAAGATCATTGGTTTTTCTGCTTTATGCTTGAGCTAAACTCTACATACAGCGTTAACTGATTATAATTGGTCAAAGATCTAAACGAATAGAGAAGCATAAGGAGACAATTTTCAGCCGTTATGATATACATTATATTCAAAGACCAAGAAAACGACAAGACCATAGCTAGAGACAACCAGACAACAATAATAATAAACAAAATCAAGATAACACATGTCATAGGGGAACAATTGAAGAACATAAAATAGCGAATTCAAACTTCATTCTACAAAAAGTAGAGACAATCCATTCGCCAATACAATTACCAAATGTTAACATCATCAAACAATGATATTCCAAAAGAATCATGGTGTACTAACAGTCATATAAATTTCAGCATCTTGTTCTGAAAAAAACGAATTAATCAACAGACAATGGCAATTAAACTTCAGCATCTTCTCTAAAACACACCAGATTCCAGATCCGCCATAAATTTGAAACTAGATAACAAATTGAAACACAAAATGTGTACTAACAGTCATATAAATGCCCTATATTTCAACAATCTTGGACAAAATGTGGAAAGAAGTTTAAAGAACTAAATCGAGTAGCAACAGTAGAATTTAGAGAGAGAAAACACTCACCGGAGTGCGTTTTGGACCAGATCTAGATCGAAGCGAAGATAGAGGAGAAGACCAGTTGTCGGTATATATATTGAGACCCCCCGCCGCCCAAATCATCGAGCTTGAATATGAAGCCGGACCCCCGACTCGTTAACTCATTCGGGTTGTGGCCTGGGGGGGTTATCTTTGCCATATATGGCTTTTCCAAAAAAGGGAAAATTGTCACTTTTACCCATATATTATCAATTTTTTCTTAATTTTATCATTTTTTTTTGTTTTACCAAATTTGCTAATGAAACATTTCTTAATTTTACCAACTTTTATACTACCAATTATATAAATATATTTCAAAATTTTTACAGTAAATACATCATAACTTGACTACCACATTGTAAAACAGTTCATATCAACTAAAATATTTATGTTATTAATTTGTTTAAATTTAGATAAGCTAATAAACTTAATTATTTTTATTCAAACTTATATATAATTTTTTTAAAATGAGTTTATCCAAACATAAATTAGCCAATAAACTTAACTGTTTTTTTTATCAATATAAAACTGTGTAAATTTATTAAGTTTTTATCACACAATAACTCGTATTTCATATAAAGAAGCTAGCCTGAACACACCATTAGTTGAATTGCTAATAATAGTTTTATACTACAATAAACAATGTATGCTTATTTATGTAAATATTTGCTAAGTATAATATGTAATCATAACTCAAGATTTATTTTTTAGAAAGTTAATTAATGGTTATGTGTAATGATTAAAACTCTGTTGTTAAAATTTTTTATGATATACAACAGTTTAAATAAATATAATGTGAAGTATAATCATAAACAAGCATTAAGCTCCGCACTTCGTTGCGGAATAATTTTTTAAAAAAGGTTTACACTACTTAATTGTACACTATTAATTGTTATAGCAATAATAAATAACATGTAAAATTAAAATAATAAAACCAAATATTTAAAAGGAAAGGTAATTTGATTTGTATAAACAAATAATTTAAATAAATCAATAATTTTAACTAAAAGAAGAAAGATATAGATGAAATTAAAGTTCGTATTCAAACTAAAACATGTTTAATTTTTCATATTACGTCTACTTTAACCACTAAAATATTATTATTATGTTCTTTATTATTCTATACAATTATGATAAGATTATGGTAATATTTCGTTTAACAACAAAGACACAAAGTAAAAACATAAAAAAACTATGAATTGTTTTAACTTTTTCCAAAACATAAAAACTGAAGTTGAAAAAAAAATCTTCTTTTTGAAATAAGAAAATCGAATACATTAGTGTTTTTAATATAGTGAATAACCAGGTCTTTGAATCAAAACTTATAAATTTAGTTTAATCCCTAGCAAATGTATCTTTTAGTATTGTAATTGGAAAATATATACTTAAGATGAATAATGTATTATGATAAAATTAATATCAACATGTAAATACAAATATATTCATACTTACCCAAATATTGTATGTTGAAAGTTATTTAAAAAAATAACTTACTAAATAAATATGTTAATTAAAATGATTATAAAGATAAAACGGGAATTGAGAGGCTACAATAAAGAAGTTAAAGAAATAGAAATGCTTTGCAAATATAATATATAATCTATTGAAATACTTAAGTAAATTCGAGAGAAAAAAACTAAAAAAAAATTTATAGCAGGCAAAATTAGAATATTCAGGCAACATTTTTTTAATATCTTTCATCTAATAAAAACACAATATAGAAAAAATACTATGGCTAAAAAATCATAAAATAATAAGCCCAATTCGTAAAAGTATATCCTAGCTAGAAAGAATAAACATAGTACTGTAAATAAAAATATATATTATGTTCTTTGCTATTAATAAAGAATAGAAAAAAAAAAAGAAAAAAAAAGGACAAAGGGAAAAGAGGCATTTGAAAAAAAACGCATTAATAAAAGAGGGTGAAAAAAAATATGTCTATTAAAAATCATGTATTCAAAATTAGAAAAACACATCATTAATTTAATATAATGACGTTATAGCATATCAAACAAAGAAAACAATTATTATAGCACTACATATATTACAACTTTAAAATCAACGAAAAAGGTTTACGCAAAAACAACTCAACCTCTTGAATTATCGGTATATGATTGAAAGGTTAATTCTCACTGTACAAAAATAATATTCAACGTCGTGCTTCTTTAAACTATTAATATTAGAGGATTTGATAAAATAAAAAATAATATAGAAAAAAGTAACAAATGCATGTTAAATAACATGTAGATGGAATTAAAAAAAGAAAAAAAAAACATATAACTTTAAGCATGCTTGAGAAATAAAATATCATTTCTATCACTCATCTTTTAAAATTGGTGAAAACAATTATTTATGTAATTCTTAAAAACCACATTATCATATACTCTTTTAAACTATTGATATTAGATCATCTGGTAGAACTAAAAGCAATATATAAAAAAGTAACAAATGCATATTAATAAGGGTTTAGTTCATAAAAGTGTATCCAACTTTACACATTTTGCTATTGTATGTACTAAACTTTCAAATTACCATTTGATGTATCAAACTTTTCAAACTTGACTTTTTTATGTATCCCTTAACCTACTAAGCAGGTAGCAGGTAATTTCATGATTTTTTGTTTATTTTTTATACCACTAAATTTCCACATCAGATCTTCATCCATCTCCATCTTCATCTTCAATACACCTTCATCTTCTTACAAGAATCTTCAAGGTGCAGATCTTCATGTGGGTTTTGAAACCCAGAATCCACAAACAAATCAAAAAAATGAACTCAACACATGAACTTTACAGATCGATTATGATTCTGGCCTGGTTTCACAAACAGATGAACTCAACAGATCGATTAAGAACTCAACAGATCGATTATGAACTCAAACAAATCCACAAACAGATGAACTCAACCATCGATTATGATTTTGGGTTTCATCCTAATCAGACAAACCAACAAATCGAAATCAAAAACCCTAAATGGAAACAAAAACCCTAAATGGAAATCAAAAACCCAGATAAAGATGAACCCAAAATCGTTGGTAAAAATGAAAACCAAGAATCAAGAACCCTAAATGAAGAAACACAAACTTACCATATGAAGCAAATCGGAAACACAGTGAAGCCACGATTTTATTCGGCGATGAAGAAACACAAACTTTCAGTCGGCGATGAAGAACTTAGCCGGCGATTTTATTCCCATATCTTGAAGACACGATGAAGCCACGATGATGAAGACACGATGAAGCCACGATGAAGAAACCCAACATTCAAGAAGCCCGAAATCGATTATGAAGATCTGGAATGAATCGGCTGTTGAAATCGATTATGAGCCCTAAGCATTCAAACGAAGAACAAGCCTAATCCCTTAACTTGAATCGATTATGAACCCTAACCCTAAGCATTGAAATCGATTTGAAGCTTGAATCGAAGATGAATCTGAAGATGTAGAACAGATTTGAGTCGCACAGCTCTGAAGTCGCATTCAAATCTGAAATCTAAAATCGCACAGCTCTGAAGCCTCTCGATCTGAACTAATCTTCATGTTTATGAACAATTGATGAAGCACTTGAAGGTTCTTCGATTTCACCCAGCCTATAATAATAATTATTATTAAAAATAAAACTTAATTTAATTTTGAATTATTTTAGAATAAGAAATTCCATATCACTTGCCATATCATCAACCATATAAGCAAAACAGGTGCCACATCATCATTTAACCTGTTATAGCAGGTTAAATACATAAAAAAGTTAAGTTTAAAAAGTTTAATACATCAAATGGTAAGTTTGAAAGTTCAGTACATACAATAGCAAAAGGTGTAAAATTGGATACACTTTTATAAACTAAACCCTATTAATAATTATGTAGATGAAATTAAAAAAGAAAATAGAAAAGGAAAATATTTAACACTAAGCATAAATTACGTCTGAGAAATAAAAATAGAACTTTAAAAGAGAAAAAAATAAAGAAAAAAAATATACATTTAAACATAATAAAAATTTAAAAAGCTATGGGTAGGATTTGATCCTAGATAGATTGCATGTGGGGAAAGGCCTTAACCAACCAGCCAACTGATACTTTGATCGTCATTCATGGACAAATAAATATATATTATATATATGGAGGTGCATTTTAGCAAACCCGATAATGAACAGTAATTTATGTGCATGTTAAGACATTGTCAATTGTATATATTGATAAATTTTCTATAAATAGTTTCCTATTTAAAGTCTTGTTCAGTAAAATGGATTATATTTGAACACATTTCAAAATTAAGTAAGAAATCAAGTAAAGCTAAGATTTATAGATTAAGTTTCAAACATGCAAAACTTGAGAAAAGAATATAAAAAAATAATTTATTTATTTTTTTGTCAATTTCTTTTTCGAGGTAATTTAATTATTTATATTTAATTGCATTAATTTTCATGACATTATGTTCTAATAATTTGTTATGAAAACATGCAAAACTTGAGAAAAGAATAAAAAAAACATAATTTGGTATCGGCTCATGTCTCCGAATATGTTTATTATTTTCAATATTATATAATCTAAAATTAATACTGTTAATTGGATTAGGTTTATATTATCGAGTTCGGGTCAATTTTGTGTCAATCTAATTTCGACCAGTTTATTTTTATGTCAAGTCTTTTTTTTCGTGATTGATGAGTATTTTTTCAGTTTTCGAATTCAGTTTTCGAGTACAAATTTCATATAAGGTTTTCCGTTCCGACTACGATTTTCTTTATGAAAATTTCAAATTTCATGTTTGTTTTCCTACTTTCGAAAGTTATCATTGTTTATATTCTAACTTCAATATTCAATATATATATTTGTTTTAATTGTTTTTTTTTTTTGAAAAGCACATTTCAATATATATCAACAAAGATTTACATACAGTAGCACTACCAACACCAAGGTTATGATAGTAGAACCAAACAGACTGTTAATATCCTAAGTGTCAGCTACATGACATTTATCATATTAACACCCCGTGTGACCACCAAACCGATACATAAGCTCACTAAAAATAAATAACTGTTAAACTAACAATTCCGGAAACATTAACCAACGATCCCACGAGAAGGAAGAGGGGTTCTTTAATCTAGCCTTCAGCCAATGATACACTAGGACCTGGATATTGAAGGTTGTATCATCTCCTTTGTCCCCCGTCCTGAAAATTAGATCATTCCTCCTTTTCCAAATGAAGTAAGCCGTGATCCGTACCACCACTTTCCAAATTTTCTAGCTCCTACGAGATAAGGAGCCCTTTGCCGCTTCTTCCACTGTAGAAATTGAGACTGGATGTGAGGATGGTTTGTTTTAATTGTATTCGAACTTTAAATTCGGTATTTGTTTCATTTTGATTCAAATTTTGATTTTACTTTTTTATTCAACTTACATAAACGAATATAATAAAATTGGGATGTAACCAAGTAACAATAAATAATATCATTAAATAACCAAAAATTTAAAATAATTCATCATTAAATAGAATTATAAATAGAATTTAAAATACTAGGTATAACCTATCAACTAATCAATTATCAAAGTACAAAAATTATATAGTGAAATTAAAAAATACCAAAATGATATATGTACTATTGTTTTAACTGTAAATATTTTATTATTTATTTTTAAGTTTTTATCATTTACAAAATTTATACTTTTGTTTGGCGAGTTTTATTGTCTTAAAATGTCACTCTCTATTTAAAGTCACAATCTTATGTTCAAAATTTAAATTTTAAGAATTAGAGAAAATTTTATAATATTACAGTTTTACCCTTAAACGGGTTATACGAGTCACTTTGAGTTGACGAGTTAACCATAACACAACCTATCTATTTTCATTTCAATTTCATATCAACCTGCTTTTGACATTTTAGGTTCGTATCATTTTTTATGTCGGGTTTTCATGTAAATTAACAGCCTTACTTAAAATAGAATAACCTAAACAATATATGATGGAAACAAATAAAACAGGTTGTGAAATAACATTAAAGAAATAGTAGAACGCTAAAAACAAAATGTAAGAGAGTGACCACGTGCAGTGTTATGGTCCATGGTCCTAATACAAACAAATGTGTCTATAACTCATACATGAAAAGTAGAGCCTGCATTTAATTTTCCTCTCGTGTGGAAACTTCAAAGTTATTACTATAAACGGACCGATCGTTAATGAACCATTCGTAAAATTATTCGGCAGAAAGTTTATTTATTTTCGTTTATTTGTTTAATAAACGAACGAACATGAACAAAAATTTTCATTCGTTTAATTAAACGAACGAACATGAATAGACATCTCGTTCGTTCATTTATGTTCGTGAACGTTTGGTTATCGTTCGTTTATGTTCGTTTATATTTTATAATTATTCATTTAAATATGTGTGTGTTTAGATATAGCGTTTTTTTATGTTTAATAATGCTGGATTTGTATTATAACACGTGTTCCTTTGTTTACTTTTGTTTATCATTTAAATGAACAAACAAAAATGTACATGAACTAGCCATATGTTTTAAACAATTCGAACACACATGCCCGTTCGTTTATCGTTGGTGTTCGTTTATTTGTTCGGCGCGCTAAAGTTTGTTAGAATCAAGACGCTTACCACTAGGCCAAAAGGAACTCCCGGTGGTTAAGATGCTACCTCTTTCTTATATATTGAGTAGCCTATGTCGCCAATGAGTCGAATTATTTCAGATGTTGTCCCATACCAACAAAGTTAAACGAACAAACACGAACACAAAAACCCGTTCGTTTATCCTTTCGTGTTGATTTATTTGTTCGGCTAAAGTTAAACGAACGAACACGAACAAGCCTCGTTCATATTCGTTCGGTTCATTTACAGCCTTACTTAAAGTATATGTATACTATACCATTATACAATAATATAATGAGTAACACTTATCTTTTTCGATCTCTTTTATTCAAATGTCACTCGAACATGAAAAGTAGAGCCTACCATTTTCCTCTCGTGTCGAACCCTCAAGGCATTATCGTTTTGTTTGGATAAGTCATAGATCGAAATTAGTAACCCCAAGTGTGTTTTGTTGATTATCCTTTGTAATGGTCCTTGGTTTGTTGTTTTCTTAATTATAATATATCTTTTTTGCTAGGTAAAAGTGCTTAATGAAATTTCCAGACTCGTGAAGTTAGGTGATGATCATTCCAAAACTTTATCTTGGCGTTTTTCTTTTACCGTTTAAAAAAAACAAAACAAAACAAGACCATTAGTATACTGTAACATTTTCTTTACTTTTACACTTTTACTCTTGTCAAATCATAGACAAACTATACAAGACTATTATCTATTATCTATCTTAATAAAAATGCGTAGATGCCTATGAAATTGTGCCCGGATCCGGGTATGGGTAAAAACCGGGTTTGGGCCGGATTTATTTTGTGGGCTTTTTTTTCTTTTTTTTGAATTTGGTTATGGGCCCCAACTCCCGATCGGCCATCGGCCTTCTCCGCTCCATCGCCTCCATGTCTCCGTCGTCTCCATGTCTCCGTCGTCGACTCCTCTCCTTGTCCCCATCGTCGACCGCTGTTAACCAATCGACGACCGTCGTTAACCCCTGTCGCCCTTCTGATTTTCCGTCAACAACTCGGAACCACCGCCCCTGCGTTCGCTGAGTTTCCGTCGTCGACTCAACAACCACCGTCGACTCGCACCGGGCTGTGATTGTTCTTCCTCGAATCTGGCGGTGGTGGTCATCGTTTTCTGTTCTGTTTCTTCGATTTCCACCATTGTTGTGGTGTTTTGGCTGAGGCCCCGGTTATTATTATTATCGGAAAAGATGAACCTCTATTATTATTAAATCACGTATGTTGGGTAAAAACCACTGAAATCGCATATTTCGGGATGAACTAACCGATTGCAGATCTGGAAACTCTAAATCGCGTAGCCAACATACCCTCGAGAAGATGAAGAAAAACAAACTTAGCAGATGTTTAACCATCGAGGAAGATGAAGAAACCCACATCTGTACTTTCGATGAAGACGAATAAACCCAAATCTATACCATGAACAACTGATTCTACCAAAAGCCCACATCAAAATTCGAAATAGTAAACTAGAAAAAGCAAAGAAAAAGATGGAAAAAGAAATCAAAATGACGATGATGCGTAGATGGATGATGCGACCATAGAATCAAAGTATGATGTGGAATGAGAAATTAAAATCTAGAAGGATAGATGAGTAGTAGGTAAGAGAATCTCATCCCAAATAATTTCTATTTTGTTATTATTTTATATTTATTTATAAAATTTTATTTTGGTTAATAAATGGTTGAAGTCCGGTGAAAATAAAAAATGAAAATAATTATAGTTGTGAAAAGTTAAATTAACCAATTAGGTTGCCAAGCTTTTTTCTTATTAAAGTATACAAAATAAATGATCTTTTTTGGAAAGCACAAAAAAAATGTATATTTCTCAAACATATCAACATATATATACCTATAATATATATATATATATATATATATATATATATATATATATATATATATATATATATATATATATTCTCTTATTTGTGCTCTTGTAACCGACCCGGTTACGGGTTTGGGTTTTGAATTATAATTTTTTTATCGTGTTCTTGTGAAAACGGGTCGGTTGTTATTCTTTTTTTGGGTAGGATAAAAGCCGGGTTTAGAATGGGTAGGATCGGTCAAATCAAGACCCGTGCACTCTTTTCACAAACTGGGTTTACGTTTTCAGCCACGATTAGATTTTAGACCTCCCACACCCGTGTGGAGCACGGGCTTAAACTAGTTAGTATTAAGTGTAATCAACCATTTTTTACCATTGGTATTTAAAAAAAATAAAAATAAATAAGGCAATGAAATGATCCATTGTACCTTTGTTATATATGATTTGAATAAGAAATGAAATTAAAAACATGATACATTGCACTCCTTTGTTTGATAAGTTTGATAATTGTGAATTATGATTTTATTATTAAAGAAATCAATAAAAAAAATATGAAATTGATAGAATGATAAATTTAATAAAGTTAACTGGTTTAGTTAACAGAACGGTAAAAGAAACCATACATATAACAAAATAGTAAATTAAAGGATACTCTTTGTAACTTTAAAAAAAAAAGAAATAAATCTACGATTCACAATAATTTAAAGACTATATATGAAATTAATACTTTAAAAAGAACAAACCACAGATATGTGTATCTTTCGTTTATTTAAATATAAATATAAATATAAAATCTTTGTTTCTGGAGTTATTCTTGAATCCTGACCACAAATAAGCAATCTCCTTGGTTCCTTGTTTTCCCGTCTCACCAAAAACCTCTGAAAATCATTTATATCAATCAAAACTAAATCAAAACCCACATGATTGCAGCAAATACTCGGATGTTAACATGTTTATGTGCACAAAACCCAAATGAAAACCCCATGCAAGAATCAAAACTGAGTTACAAACACGCTCCTCACATCCCTAGAAGAAAAGCCTTGTCGTCCCTATTCCTTCTCTTCTCATCTCCAATTCCATTCCAGTACACCCAACCTGCATACGCAACTGAATCCTCGTTTCTAGACATGTTTAGAATGACGGTTCCGGACCAGACGATAGAAGAAGCAGAAAATGGAATCAAGGAACATGCAATGAGTTTGGTTCAAGTGAAAGAGCTGCTGGAATTGGAATCATGGAAAGAAGCACAAAAGGAATTGAGGAAGAGTGCTTCTTACTTGAAACAAGACATTTATACTATAATTCAAGGTAAGCCTAGAATGGAAAGAGCTCAACTTCGGAATCTTTATTCCCAACTCTTCAACGATGTTACTGGGTTGGATTATGCAGCAAGGGATAAGGATGTGCCACGTGTTTGGAAACTGTATGAGGGTATTCTTACCACTCTTGACCAACTGTTATCTAAACTCTAAATTATAGTGAAAATTAATTTCATATATTGTTTGTTTCAGATGTCATGCGGGAGATTAACATTGATTTTTATTTGTCATTTTCATATATTTTACCAAAAATCATCATTGATTATTACTTGTCATTGAATTTGTTTACATGCACGTAATTATAAGGTCACCCGGGGGGACCCGAAGGAGTCGGGAGGGCTCGGGTTCATGGCGGTATGCTATACGCATGCTTGAGGAGGGTGGTCTTGCATGGGTTCATGGAATTATTCTTTCCTCTGGCTTCCTCAACACGATTTAACCAAGGTCTTCTTTTTTTGTTTTGTTTTGTGAAGAACGTAAGAAGAGAGAAAATATTTGAGTAGTTTGAGTTGATTGTCACTTGGGTTTTGAGTTGATTTGGGTTAGAAAGAAAAAAGTAAGAAAAGCTGACATGGTAAATGATGTGGCATTTGGGTTGATTCATGTTCACAATGCTTACTCATGGCCTAACAAGGTCTAATACTTCCATACGTTATGACATGATTATATATTTACCATTATGTGATACATGTTTATTGTTTCTGAGCAAATTAACTACACCTAAAGGTGCAAACGGTCTAGTCGAGTTCGAGTAATGTAGGTTAAGCTTGAGCTCATATGTCAACGAGTCTTGATGATGCTGGCTCGAGCTCGTTTTAAAGAGGATTAAGGATCGCCTCGAACTTGACTCGAAAAAGCAGAATATTTTATCGAAAAACAATTTTTAATAACAAATTTACTCCAATCTAAGAAAAAGTCAAAAAGAACTATATTAAACAACAAAAACAACTTTAACTGTGTACAAAACCTATTATAGCAAAACTTGAGCATAAATCAAAAATTATTTTACAAAAGTGTAACCCCAGTAAATTTTATCAATAATAACTCTTTTAGCTATAATTTTATGTATATTTATGTACATACTTAAATATTATATAAAATTCAAAAAGCTTAATAAGAGCTCGAGCCTAGTCCTTATAAGCTCGAACTTGGGTCGTTATATATTTCGAGCTCAATTTCAGACTTGATTCAAGCTCGAACTTGATAATATCTCAACTCAAAAGTGCTTAAGCTCAAGCCAAGCTTGAATAACTTGACAAAAGCTCAACTATTCTGCAGACATAAATACACTGTGATGTATGTATCTAGATACACATGTATCACAATCATGTCTATAGTACTCAACATCATAACTTCTGATTTACTAAACACTCACAAACTTTATATTTTATTATAATTTGGTTACATACAATAAAAAATATTGTGAGTTTGATACACATGTTAATAAATAATGTTACATTGTTAATAATACGTAAAACTAAAAGGAAAAAAAAGTGCTAATTTTTTTGGCTGGTTTTGTTTTCTTGCAGCAGTATGGGTGGGTCCTTGTCATGGGTTGAGAAGCTATTTGGATTTGTGTCAACAATTGGGTCGGGTCGGGGATACAATTTTGGGTTGGTGGTATATCCGGAAGTATCTATGAAGGTGGGCACTTTCTTGTTTGGTTTTGGTTTGTATAAGACTATAGGCGGGCACATTTTTTTTTAGTAGCACACATGAAATCCTCCCATCTATGCTGATCGACTTCATTAGTTGGCGTTATTTCGTCAACTGCCAAGTTATGCGGTTGTGATCTCCAAGATAGTAATTAAAACATAAAAATTTAAACGAGAACTGTTTTTTATACGAAAACTACAAGAAATACTTAAACTAAAGAAAACAATTAGCAATCCAATTCTTATTTGGGCTTGCTAAAATTGAGTTGAGTGTAAACGTGGGCCTTTAACGCAACAAAGGAGAAAAAAAAGGTAGGTTTTTATTTTCATTGGGCGGGTTTCCAGGAGGGAAAAGAAAAGCATTGTTTCCTACTTTCCTTGTGCGATAGACATGGGCAAAATCGGTCCTGGACCGGTCCTGGACCACAGCCGGTCCGGTCCGGTCCGGACCTAGTCGGTCCTGAGCCGGTCCGGTCCTCGGCGGACCGGTCTTCGCGTAAGACCATTTCGATAAATTCGGTCTTCGGGCGGTCCTGGACCACTTCCGGACCGGTCCAAGTCCGGACCGGTCCGACTTCGGTCCTGGACCGGTCCGTTTTTCGTTCGGGTATTTTTCCGGTTCGGTTTAGATATTTCCGGGTTTTTTTTAGTTTCGGTTTAAAATTTTCCGGTTTTCGATTCGTTTTTTTGTTTGAAAAAAAAAGTGACTTGTTAATTTAAAAAAAATGCAAGTTATAAACTATAAAATATAAACATATATAATTGCAAGTTAATAAAAACATATAAATAACATTGCGATACAATTACAAAATAAAATTACATATTGTTGAAACTTAATTTATTTTTTTAACAAGAAAAGGGAACTCTAGCAATGGAGCTTCGGCATTGCCATCACCCCAAGTTAGAGACCCGAAAAATACATATTGTTCGAAAGAAATAACGTCACAAAATATAAAGAGACAACTACTAAAATGGATAGTCGGAATTGAAATTCCAATAGTTGTAACTATCGTCGGTATATGGCACATGCCCATAATAGGCGACTTCGTTCGAGTGGACGTTGGATGATGAACCCGCGTTCATTCTATTTTGAGTGTCGTCAACGTATTCTTCGCCGGGTTCGGGTTCTTCAGTTTCAGCTTCAGTGTTAGTGTTTGATGTTCCCGATGCGAAGTCCCTGTTGTAATCGTCTTCCATAATTGCTTCCTCCAAATTAGTTAAGCCTTCTTCGAGATCTGCATCGTTTTGACATCTTTCCATAGCCATACGGGCTAGGATCTTAAATTGACCAACGTTTTCTCTTTCTTGCCACCATTTTAATACATCAAATTGTGTAAAATCTTCGGTGCCAATATAACTACTGTAATCAGTTTCTTTATAAATGGAAAGTTCGTCTAAAGACGATTGAACTCGTGTACGTTTTGATTGAGATACATTTTGAAGCCAAGACGATCCAATGCTAAAAGTAGTGTTTGGCCGAGAAGCCGATGCTTGTGAAGTCGAAGACCTCGGGGTGGAAGCAAGTTGTCCCCGTGGTGCACATTCATTATCATAAATCATATATAATTGTTTAACACTATTTTCAAATTTGGATATACTTATCGTAATCTCATCTGGAGATTGACCCAATGCTTCCCCGATTGTAGTTAAAGATTCCGTTACACCCTTAAAATTAACAAGAGGGTTTAATGCCGAAGCAATCAAAAAAATTGTTGGAAACTCTTTAAAATATTTTATAAGACTTTCACACATTTCGTTGGTAATCATATCCCACCTTTGATCCAAAGAACCAAAAGCCTTTAATGTTCTTAAAATTTCACAAACACCTATCATAGCGGAGTGAGATGATGGAAAATATGTTTGTGATAGCATTATTGTGGCTTGATACAAAACTCCCAAACCGATGTGTAATTCTTCTAAAATAATCCAATCAGTTTCCGTAAGTACTTCATATAATTGGGGTAGGTGTTCTCGATGATATTCGGTAAGTAAATCCTTATTTTGTATCAAACGCCCTATCATTTTATAAGTCGAGTTCCATCTCACGGGCATATCTATGAGAGGTCTCAAACATCTTCTTCTTTTTGTTTTACAAAAATGTTCATATTTTTCGAACGCGACTGGTCCGCTTTTAAAAATTGTCTCATTTAATCTTCTAAATTTCAAAAGACAAGTTTCCATAGCCCCCAAACCTTTTTGGACCGCGAGGTTGAAAATATGACAACAACAACGTACATGCAAGAATTCCCCGTCACATATTGGGTTTAAAACCCGTTTCAATCGTCCCATAGCGTTTGTATTGTTGCTAGCATTATCTAGGGTGATTGAAAGTATTTTTTCTTTTATTCCAAAACCGTTAAAAATCCTTAATAAAATATCGTAAATTTGTTCACCTCCATGCGGGTGAGGAAAGTTTTCAAAAGCAATAATACGTTTTTGCATAAGCCATGTATTAGGGTCTACCCAATGTATCGTAACACAAATAAATGAATAATGGGTTGTATGTGGAGCGGTCCAAATATCGGTGGTTATAGAAACTCTACCATCGAATCTAGTAAAGAATTCCTTTAAGTCTTGATATATTATTTTCCATTTTGTCATAGCTCTACGTTTAAGAGTTCTTCGACTTACAGAGGAATAATGAGGTTGTAAAGCTTTTTTGATAAAAGTTGTGACTCTTGGGCGGGAGAAGAAGTCAAATGGTAATGCTTCTTGTATTGTTAACTGCATGCTTAATTCCTGAGCTAAAGCGGCATCGAAACGCCATGTTTGACCATCAACTTGAGTTTGACTCTCAACCTCAGCGGCTTGTCGCACCAAGCATTTAGTCTAATTTTTTAAAGTTTATATTAGAATAAACTAAGTTCAAGTAATGTAAACTATATTTAACTAAGGTCATGTATTTAATTCAAGTACTAAACTATATTTAACCAAGTTCATGTATTTAATTCAAGTATTAAACTATAGTTATTGATTCTAAAGTAATACGTTTGACTACCAAGCAAAGAGTGGCCAGGCATGTCAGTCGGGGGGCAGGATCCTTTCGGTTTAAAACCTTTCGGAAAATCCAACAACCACAAGCCGATCGTGACTATTCTAGACACCACTCTCCGGGTTATATCTACTAGTATTACGATTAGAATGAATAACTAAGTTATGAATAACTAGAACTACATCAAATTGTTTTTGGCTCATGAATTCCTATAATTTCAATTTCATGAATTCCTATATTTTCAATTTCATAAATTCCTATAATTTTAAATTCACAAATATAATAAGTTGTCCACCAATATTTTCAATTTCATAAATTCCTATATTTTCAATTTCATAAATTCCTATAATTTTAAATTCACAAATATAATAAGTTGTCCACCAATATTTTCAATTTCATAAATTCCTATATTTTCAATTTCATGAATTCCTATAATTTTAAATTCACAAATATAATAAGTATTTAAATAAACTAAACTTAAATATAAAAAAACTAGTATTTAAATAAACTAAACTTAAATATAAAAAAGAATACTTACTAAATGCCGAGCGAGAGAAGAATTAGAGCCGGATAATATTCCTCCACAATGCGTACACTTCGCATATTTTTTGTTATTTTGTTTGAGTTGCACAAAATCCTTCCAAATTTCCGCAACTCGATTTGTTTTTGGAACTTCTTCGTACGGGAGATTTATATTGAAATCACTTCGACCCGCTTTCAAATTGCTAGGTCCTTCACCCGCCATTTTTTATAATCTTGATTCTTGAAGCAAATCAAAAAATTATAAGCAAATCCTTGATTCTTGAAGCAAATTATAAACAAATCCTTGAATTGGAAAAATTGCAAATTATAAGCAAATCTTGAGAGAAAGAAGAAAGAATGAGAGAATAAGTGGTTTAGAGAAGGTGTAGGAGAAAAATGGCAACCAAATGGGGGGTATTTATAGGAAGAATTGAAAAAAAAAAAAAAAAAAAAAAAAAAAAAAATCGGAAACTAGCCGTTGGGGACCGGTTCGGACCGACTCGGACCGGTTTGGACCGGTTCGGACCGGTTTGGACCGGTTCTGGACCGGTTTGGACCGGTTCTGGACCGGTTTGGACCGGTTTGGACCGAAAAAAGAGCCGTTGCATTTTGAACTTCGACCGTTGGGCATTGGACCGGTCTTGGACCGGTTCGGACCGAGTTTGGACCGGTTCGGTCTTGGACCGGTCCTGGACCGTTTTGGACCGGTTCGGATCTTGGACCGGTTCTGGACCGGTTCGGACCGCTTACGTCATTTTCGGTCTCGGTCCGGTCTTGGACCGGTTCGGTTCGGGCGGTCTTTCTTGGACCGGTCCGGTCGGTCCTCGGGGCCCATGTCTATTGTGCGATGGGGGATAGCAATATGTGCGGCTTGGCTGTGAATTGGTAGCGGGTTATAACGAGTTCGAGTTAAATTGGATAATTTTAGAAAAGGTATCAAATGGGTTCGGGTTAAAACGACCAATTTTTTTATTAAAGAAAACTTAAAATTCAATTACTAGATTAGAAAACAGTTCGTTCAATTTTTAAAGTAGATACGTCTTCAATCTCATAATGTCTTGAAATATACAATAGAATATTTCTTCAATCTCCCAATTTCTTGATATAAAACAACAAGAAGCACAACTTTGTCTCTGATTTAATTCAATCACTAAGCTTCCTGCATAATACTATGAAACATTTCATCCACAACAACCTAGAAAGTTACAAATTGGACTTTTCTTTGACTATCATGTGACCTAACTAAATTTACAGAGTCCGAGTTTACTCTAAAGTTGAAATACACATACGCCGTGTTTTTGAGTTCAACAAGGAAATGATGGAAAAAAAGTAAAGGAACTTCCAAATCATCCCAATTCTGAGATGATAATTTGAGATAGATATAAGCGTAAACTCCTCCATTCATTTTCTTTCCTATCTTTTCCTTCCTTAAATAGTTAACAGAACTAGAAAAGACATAGACTCTAAATAGATACAAACCCATTATAGTCAAATAAGATAAAAGCATGTCAAAAAAGAACAAAACCATTACCCACTAACCTACCCAAAAAACCCATTAAAAACTATTGAAAAAGCTAAAAAAAAAAAAAAAAGTAGCCATAGGATGAAATGTCTCATTTGAATAAATCTATTTACAATGTTCAATCATGAGATGTAATTTGTGAACTAGATGACTCATTGTGCTAAAAGGACAAGTTCAGAGTGCTTGGTTCAAATTGCCAACACTTGCGCTTTCTTCAACTAAATTTGAAATATAAACTACGACTAAATAGAAGAAGAATTCGAATTTGGTTTAATATGCCATTAGAGAAAAAGAAGTTAACACTTTCAAATGAACCCTAACAACAAAATCGAAGCTACACCTAACATGTTAATATTATGGAATCGAAGCCGCTATGAATCAATAGAAGGGGTAGATGCCTTTGTGAAATCATGAAGATACGAAATCAAGTGAGTTATCGAAGTTGGGAAAGTGTGAATCGATAGAAGATGAGCTGGATAGAGGCCGGCGTCGTTTTCTTTAAAGACGTCAACCTGTCAGTCGCTAGACCTGCCCCTCATTTTCTCTATGCCCAAATGACATGTTTACTCTGTAGACCCATTTTTTCCAGTCCAATACAACCGTACTAAAAAATATCCTACCCAAAGTGACCCCAGTGTTTTAGTTATTAACCAAAATTGACCCAATATATAACATGCGGGCCGAATCTGTACGTAGGAAGGGTTAAAACAAACAAATTAGGAATTAGAGTTAATTACACAAATGGTCTCTGTGGTTTACCAAATTTCTTACCAATGGTTCCTAAACTTCAAAAATTACACCCACAGTCCCCGTGGTTGTCAATTTGTTTCAATTTTGGTCCAATTTTAACACCTCCGTCCAAATCACCGTTAACCCCTTTATTTACCCTTTATGAATGAGGGTATTATTGACCTTTTATCCTCTATACTCTCCCCCATGTCCTATCTCCTTCAAGCCATCTCCCTCCCCAAGTATCTCTCTTATTTTGACCTGAGACTTCAACGGGAGAATACCATCGCCGCCGCCAACCACCTCCACCGCCTGCATCACCCTCACTCTCTCTTGTTCTCTCTCTCAACCCTAACCACCTCCACAAACGGCTTCTGCTTCATATCTGGGCAACCTCCACCGCCGTCATACATCCACTGTCGCCACTAGCATCCGACACGCATGAAACCGCCGTGATCGACGTGCTTCGCCTTAAGGGTCTCCATTAGGTTCTTCAACTGAGAATTGATGGAGCAGCGGCGGCAGCGACAGTGGTATTAAAGAGGCTACCGGCGAGAGCTGTGAACAATTATTATATGGAGCTAATTATGAGGGATTTATATAAAAAAATATATATGGGGTGTTTTTATAAACTATACGTTTGTATTTAATGGATGTACTTAATTGTATATGTTTGTAGTTTTTCTTTTATTACTTTTTTTTATTTTGTGTAAATCGAAATGTAATGGCACTTATATTTTCTAAATGGGAATATGTATTTTCTTGCTTACTTTCTTTATAAAACTCCCGGTGAACTTATTTATAGTTAATTTTTATGTCATGAATCACTAAACCAGTAATCTTTTTCTATGAGGTATTTTTTATTTAGAGTGTATATATATATATATATATATATATATATATATATATATATATATATATATATATATATATATATATTTGTGAGGTATAAGTTATAACACCTTTTTTATGGGATAATTTATGTTTGCGAAAACCTAAATTAGTTATCTTTTTTGTTGACATAATCATACAATGTAAAATTCTTGATCTGTTTTACGATGCCAATTATTTTCTTATAGAATATTAATTAAACTGTGATAATTTTAATAAATACACTATTTGTGTGGTATTATCCGGCCAGAGCTTTGCATTTCTGTTAGAACACCCAAAATATTATAATAGAATAGGAGTTCCAATATAGTGTGAGGGGGCTTATTGTATATATACCCAAGGGGTATATATACCTTATGCTAAGAGTAATAGTGTAAGGATTGCCACATTTCATGAAATAAACTATGTATTTTCTATGGTGTAAATGAGATTCTCTCTCAACCTTTATCATAGTTTCATTGCAATCCTTCAATCTACCACTTGTTAGGTCCTATCAATTTCAAAAAAAAATTATGAATATAACATCCGAAATTTGAGACAATAATATTATGGGTTGATAAGATGATTTAACATTCATTATGTTTTATAGTTTGGATTTTATGTAATAACAATGAATATTTATGGTTAAATTATATTTTACAACAATCCTTAAGATTTTGAAATTAAGAAACATTAGTTATTTATACTAAGATGTGTGACTCTCATAATATTCAATGTTTTTTTATAATCATACTTTGATAAAAATAATTTTCACTAACCATATATCACATGAGAGTCTAACAAATGAAGATGTTGAGCACATAAATAATTACATGATATCAAGTGAACATATATATTCTATCAAAATTATTATTAAGAGAAATAATTTTGTTCCAATAACAAATCTTCAGTTGAACATATGAATGATTAGATGCTATCAATGTTAAACATTATGGAGGTATAATATTTTAGTTCAGATAATATATGTTAAGTTGAACTTTTATATCATTTTTTAAGAATCATTGTACACACCGAATATACTTAATTCCCTCCAGGCTTCATCTTTTTTACGATGATAAAAAACTAACAAATAAAACTTTGATTATAGTATTCAAAGAAAGTACCATTGAAAATATGAAAACTCGTCTTAATTTCAATCTTCGAACATTTGATAAATATGCTGTTTTATAATTTATGTTTTTATGGATATGATTTTGTTAGTTTAAATTGTTTTATATATTTTATTTATAATTTATTACATATTAAATATTTTAGGTTTTTTATAATTTATCGTACGGACCATCCAACTAGTATTCCATTATAATACACTAATTTTGTATCCTTTTTGATTTATGCATCTCTTATTTAACGTTTTCTAATAACATCTTAGACTATGCATTTATTTTCAATTAATACAAAGTGACCTATTAGTGAATTATTTATTTGGTAAAATTTGAGTTTGGCATGACACTTTTCAGTTTTGTGACAGTTTGTGTAACACAACTTTTTTGGGTAACTAAACTTTTCAGATTGTGTGACATTTTTTCAACATTTTTCTAATTTGAGTAACATTTTTTTTCATATTAGTATAACATTATTAGTAAATTATATGATAATATTAATTACAATAACTATTATAAAGATTAATTGTACGAAAATATAATGAATTTTGTCTTAATAAGTTTTTTATTTAAAAAAAATAATACAATCAACCTGTATATCCTTACATTGCATACAAGTTGTTTTATACCTTAAAAATTGTCACAAACCTTTTTGAATATGATGGAATTTGTTTACATACAATAAGGAATAATGAAAGTTAGTTATATTAATTTTAAAAATAAAAAGTTGGTTGTATACAATGATAACTAAGATAAAAGTTATTGTATTTTACAATTTGCTCTATTAAAAAAAGGGTTTAGTTCACGAAAATGTATCCAAGTTGTCACCTTTTGCTATTCTATGTACCGAACTTACAAACTTACCATTTAATGTATCAAAATTTTAAAACTTATCATTTAATGTATTCAACCTGCTATAGCAGGTTACATGCTGACATGGCGCCAATTTGATTGATGTGGCAGTGACATGGCTCATGACTTGGCTTTTTTTTATTTAGAAATAATTTAAAACAAACAAATAATAATAATAATAAAATAATAATAATAAATAAATAATTAGATCTATAGATGTAAATCAAGAACTGATAATTTCATCGGCCCTATGAAATCGAAACTCTAATCAACAGAAATCGAAGTTTCAGTTGAAGAAATCGAAACCTCCATTGAAGAAATCGAAACCCCCATTGAAGAAATCGAATTGCAGGTTCATTGAAGATATCGATGGTTCAGTTTCGATCTCCTATTAAGTTTCTTGATTCTCGTTTAATGGGTTATAAAAACCGAGTTTATACCTCCATTTCGGTTTAGGGGATGCAATTCAAGGTGAGTTCTTGTTCTTGTTTTTGGCTCGACTCTAAGTTAGGGTTCAGATTTGAGTTGTTGTTGTTCATTGTTCAGATTCAAGGTAAGTTCAGATTTGAGTTGTCATATTTGTTTATCTATTCAGGTTCAAATCTAAGCTAGTTCTTGGTTCGATTTCTTCAAAAGATGAACTAGCGAAAATCGAAAATCCACCTTGACCAAACGATTTCGTTATCGAAAATCCAGATCTGAACAACGGTTTGGAATTTTGATTTTGATTTCGTCATTGGTTATCCAAATGTTTGTTTTCGTTGCTTTGATTTAGGGTTTCTTAACATCTTAAGGTTTATCTTCATGTTCATCCCTTTGATTCTGATTTGGAATTTCATCTTCTTCCTTACTTTTAGCGTTTATCTTCATGTTAGATGTGGGATTTTGATTTTGATTTTGATTCGTCGATGGTGTTAGATATGGGTTTTTTTATGCGATTGATTAGGTTCTTGCTGTTTGAACATTGCTTTTTCAAATATTTAATTATGGTCTGGTTGTTTAGAAAGTTTGATGATTCTGAGTTTGTGTTTGAATGTTGAAGCTTAATGATGAAGATGAGTGTTCTTCATAAATAAATTTAAAAATTAAATGAGGTAGCAACAATTTTTGAAATGTGAGATTAAAAATAAATAAAAAAGAAAGATATTATCTGTTACCTGGATAAGAGGTAACCGAGTACACTAATTAGTAATTTTTAAGGATTGGATACATTAAATGGTAAGTTTGTAAGTTCAGTACATACAATAGCAAAAGGTGACAACTTGAATACATTTTCGTGAACTAAACCCTTAAAAAATATAACTATAATTTTTAGACATAAAAATTGGTTTTAGTCGTAGATATATTATCTTAGTAATTGTTTTAGCATTTATTTACTTCAAATTTTATATGATTGTAGTTAGCTTTATTATTATTTGTTCATTAAAAACTTTAGACGAATATCTAACTATATATTATTAAAGGAACATGTTTTTAAAAAAACTTTTCTTATTAAAATATAATTGGATCAATAGAAGTTTTTAAAAAAAAATTAGTTAAGCTTACAAACAAATATGATGTCATCTTTTTTAATCCTAATCCTCACTTTCCTTAATTCAATTTAACACTTTTTGCATGAGATATATATATTCAAATTTACCATAAATTTACGTAAGAGGTTTTTTTTAAGAAAAATTTCATACATGAGATATTATCCAACGCTTTTTGTTTATTTTATTTTTTTTAATTTTCATATTTTTAGGTAAATAGATTTGTGATATTAAATATAAAAATAATATTTTAATCTTATCTTCATTTGTATAGTTTAGTTTTAAATAGGTATATATATATATATATATATATATTACATATGATTACATGTTTAAACCTTATTTTTGATATTTCTTCACTTTGACATCAAATATCCTACTATTCTCATCTTTTTTTCTCTTAACTATCAATTATGGAGAATAAACAACATTCTTCTTCATCTTCAAATAGACATTTGTCCGGACAACCTATATCGATAATGAAGAATAAACAACATTCTTCATCATCTTCAAAGAGACCTTCATTCAAACAACCTTTAACAAAAAGAAAGAAAAGACGTGTGGCAAATACTTTTATGCACATTTTACTATTATTTTATTATGACTCTTACAATTTCAGACTATCAAATTTTATACTTTACTTTAAACATCTCTGTGTTTATACATGGGGTGATAAACTAATTCTAATAAAAAAAATAATCCAGAAGAAAGTAACATCTTCCGTAATCTAGCTAGTAGAAAATTGTATTTATCTTAATCTTTACAAATGGAAATATTTAATTTTTACTGAAGTAAAATTCAAAAGTATCCCGCATTCTAATTAAAATTTTTATCGTATTTGACAAAAGTAAAGTTATTTCGCTCATACAGAATTATAATAACATCCTTGACGCCGAGAATAATTATATAGAAATATAAAATAAAATTAAAAATTAAAAGGAATTACGAAAGATAATATTTTGATAGGGAAAACAATTTTTATACCTGAAAAGATAGTTAGTTAATTACAATAATAATTGTTGTAATAATAGTTGTAATAGTAATTTTTATTAGTGTGTAATATATAATTACTAATAATAATAAAATTATTAGTTATATAAAGACCTAATATTACATGGACTTGAAATATATAGAAAAGGATTTTATACAAATTAAAAAGTTTAATTACAAAATTAAGAATAGTTATCAATTTAACAAGTAACACGTTATCGATTGCATTAATAAAAAAAATGCATAGCCTAATAAGATGATTTGAAAAAATTTAAGATGATTACATAAATTGGAAAAGATGAAAAAATAGTTGAACTATTATAAAAACCCATTTAATTGAACCCGCACAATGTAGCGCTTACAAATGTTTTTCCCGATAACTTTTCTGTTTTTAAAATAAGGGTGGTCTATTTCTTTTTTAAATTATAATGCACTACAAAAAAATTGCTATTTAGTGGCACACATTTTTAATGGCATTTATTTTTTTTACCACTTTGTTGTTTTTAGTGGCACTTTATATATGCCACTAAAGAAATTAAAGGTTTTAGTGAAACTTTATATATTATGCCACTAGTATACACAATTAATAGTGGTATAAAAATCTAATATGCCATTATAACCTTTTAGAATTAATGGCACGTCATTATATAATACCACTAATATCAATTTATATTACTATTATATTGTCATACATATAAAAACTACATCACAAAAGAAAGTTCAATTTATATATTTTTATATGACCTACATATTAAACTACATAACATTTACCAAAATGTTACCATCATTATTCATAAGACACTGTTCATCTACAGTTTTTTTTTTTTACTTTTAAGATATTATTTATCTAAACAAAGGACTTTTTATCTATGGTAAATATAGTTTTCTTATAAGGATTAATTTTTTGTAAAAAAGTTCAATCTCAAAGACTAAATTATTAAACTCAATATTTGAAAAACTAACTAACAAAGTCTACCTCAAAATCTAATATAGTTAAAGTTAACATCAGAAAATATTTTACAATAACTAAATAAAGATTTTGTCAACTTTTGTATAAAATTGTAAAAAAGTTCTATCTCAAAGACTAAATTATTAATCTCAATATTTGAAAAATTAGTTAATAAAGTCTACCTCAAAGTCTAATATAGTTAAAGTTAACATTAGAAAATAAAAATCTAATATAGTTAAAGTTAATATCAGAAAATATTTTACAATAACTAAATAAAGATTTTGTCAACTATTATATAAAATTATCAAAAAGTTCTATCTCAAAGACTAAATTATTAATCTCAATATTTGAAAAATTAACTAACAAAGTCTACCTCAAAGTCTAATATAGTTAAAGTTAACATCAGAAAATATTTTACAATAACTAAATAAAGATTTTGTCAACTTTTTTATAAAATGAAATTAACTAGGGTGATAACGTAACTTTGACATAAAAGGAAATTTGCTTAAGAGGGTTTGTAGTAAAAGAGAACTTTTTAATGAGTTTGTAATATATAAAGATTAAATATAAGAAAGTTTTATGATTAAAATGAAATTCATGGTGTAACTGTGTTATAAAAATTTTTAGTTATTGTAAACATATATGTAAACTCTAAGTCTTTATATTCATTGACGAATCTAGAATAGAAAACCACGTGGTATTCTATATTATACATATTCCGTTTATAAAAAAATATTTTGATACCAGCCGCAACGCGCGGACACCAAAACCTTGTAAAAACTACGTCACAAAAGAATGTGAATTGGCGAATAGAATTGGTAGCCATCTCTTTCCCCCCATTATTTTTCACTATAAAAAATTCCCTCCATATTGAAATTTTCATTCCCGCACGTACGTATTTCTTCCCTCCCAGTTCCTCCAATCCTCAATCTCTCTTTCATCTATCGTGTCGTCCCGTCCTCACTCTTTTTTTTCATCGTTCTCTCTGTGCCCTAGTTTTTCATATTAGCCACAGCTTCGAGTTCATAGCTTGATTTGGGGATTAGGGCTACAACGACCGTTGAAGAGTTCGTGGAATAAACAATCATCGTGGAATCAAACAGCCTGGTATGTCTCAATTTCTCCTAAGAATCAATTAAATTTCATCTCTAGTTCTCAACCCTAGTTAGGCAGGAATTAATAATTAACATCTCTAATTAGCTGTAGCTTTTGTTGTTTTGTGTAGCAGGTTGTCGTTGATCTGTGTCATCAACTTCAATCACCAATTTCTTTCATTGTTTTGTTTTCGTTGGTTGTACTAAATCATCTCATCTTAATCAGGTATGAATGTCTCTAATTCATTGTAGTTAATGGTTGGGTGTGATGTTTTCTTGTTAATAATCGTTGCACCTGATGATTTTCTGGAATAAAAAATCATCGATGAATCAAACAACCTAATGTTTTTGTTGATAATAATCTTTGTTGTTAATAGTGGTTGGGTCTTATATTACTAACTAGAATGATTATTGGGTTTGACTACTGTTGGTATTTTGTTTGTCAAAAATTGTTAAGGACCATTAGTTGTTAGCCCTCCATTTGAATTGCTTATTTAAAAGATGGGTGATACCAATGTCACCACATCAATAAATTTTCACATGAATGGTAAAATATAACAAAAATGTTGATATTATAACTATATTTTATTTTAATTATATTACCTATTCAAAAATCTAGTAATTTTTATAAATTTAGGTTGTATGTTTTTTAGATATAATATTTGTTATATGTAATTATTAATAGTTAAGTTAAAAAATTTATTATATGATAGACTATTTAATATGAAAAGTTTAATAATTAAAATTTCCAATTATTAAGTTAATTTAATTGATTTCATTTTTTAAATTATCTATATTTTTTAAAGGTTTTGTCATTAAAATGCTATATAAGATTATCATTAACTCTATCAAAGTGTTGTTTTATTTAATAGATTCCATTTAGTATAATATTAAAGATAACTTAGTATATTCAAATTACTTAAAATTAGTATATTCAAATTACTTTAAACTACCACAATCGCCGTCGCCTTCTTCAAGATTGGGTTTGATTTAATAATCTTGTGATTCAAATGTAAGTGTTTCCGATTTGCTTTGAACCACCACAATTGCCGCCGAGATTAGGGTTTCCAGATTCAAAATCTTTGGTTTAAATCTTTGGTTTCTAGATTTGAAATCTTTGGGGTTAGGATTTTTATGATTGGGTTTGATTTCAGTATCTCATGGTTCAAATGTATTCTTGATTATAATTTCTTCCATACGATTTGAATGTGTAATTTATGTTTAAAGTTCATCTTCTTCTTCTTGATTATAATACGATTTGTTTAGGTTTGAATGTTCTTGAAGATGTTCTTGAAGTTTTGTGTAACACCCCAAATCCGGGTCTGGTAATACTCGGAGCTTCGTTTATGGTACGTAGTATTTATTTGGATTTTAATTGGTTTAATTTAGATATATTTGAATTTCTTGTAGTTGATAATATTAAAAGGAATTAAAAAAAAAAGAAAAATTGAATGCTTAGATAAATCACTTTAGTTTAAATAGAAAAAAAATAACTTAAATAAACATATATGTGTATGTATCGTACATGGGTTAACCCCCTTACTTCACTTTTTGGAAACCTCTTTTGTTTATCTAAGCTTCTCAAGAACCCTAATAGTCTCCTGTTACTTGATTTTGTTAATTATTGCTGCCAAATTGAAGACAAAATAGGTATGTACCTTGAATTATTCTTGTATTTCATGAACTCTTGCAAGAACAAGAAGAGGGTTTATTTTAGGGTTCATGAGTAATTGATTTAAATTGCAAATTAATTGATTATTTGGGTTTATACATGAGTTTTAGCAAGTTTGATAATGAATGAGTAAATTATTTAATAGAAATTTAGTGATTTGTGAATAGGAGCATGAAACCTCCCTTAATGGAGGTAGAAGATGAAGCTTTATTTTGAACCATTAAATTCATCTCTTGCTATTGTTCTGCAGATTATATATGTTTAAATAAGCATAAGAAATTAAATAAGATTGCTATTATTGTGCTGTTAGCCATCGAAGAGAAAAAAAAGAAACTTGTTTGAAGTATGCTTTTGATGCTAGGTGCTGTATATTATATATATATATATATATATATATTATATATATATATATATATATATATATATATATATATATATATATATATATATATATATATATATATGCTGCTTGTTAGGTGTTCATCGAAAAAAAAGGGCAATTGATTGAGCTACTGTTTTTTGCAGCAAAGTAATATATATATAATTGTATGTATGGTATGTGTTTGTATGTAGTAGGTATTTGTTTATATGTGTAAAAGAAAGGAAAGGAAGCAAGTTGCTTTTGTTTTCTAGTCAATTGCTATAGGTCTACACATATATTCATATGTATGGATGTCATGTTGTATGTATGCATCCATGTGTTAAAGTAAAGAAGGGAATTACTTTTGGATGTCAAGTTGCTTTGTCGTACATATATATATAGGTATGTATCAAAAAAAGGTGGAAGTTGTCATTGTTATTTCTTTTCTTGTTTTGGCAGAGCATTAACATTAGAAATATATATTCCAGGGTGACTAGTTTAAACTTGTTTTTAATATGGTTGTAATCATAGATTTTGCATACCACTTGTAAAGTTATTTATGGATTTATAATTGTTAATATTAAGTATATCAGTTATTGTGGTATTATATATACTAACTTGTTGGTCTTGTTGTGGATATTAGGTCCTCAACAACGCAGAGGTGCTTCTAGAAAGTAATATTTCCATTTTCGAAGAAAGGTGAGTGATACGTTATAATTGAATAATTATAACCCAGGTAACAGTTTAATATTTAATTGGTTTGCAAGTGTTAGTTCTGGACTTTAAGTCTGATGCAGTTTTTGTATTGCTTCCAATTAAAGTATGATATCGTGATTTGAGATTATGAGTTAGTTGTATTTGATAACTTGTCATTTGGGAACATGTTCATATTTCGGAGGTTGTCTAATTGACAGGCCTACTCGGGTCAAGTACCGAGTTAATGGGCTAACGGTAACTTTCATCGGCCAATGGGAGTGCGGTTTGATCCACCGCCGTTCCTCCTAGCGAAGCGGGTCAAAATGGAGACCCAGTTGTTTGAAACTGTGCAGTGATAACTGCAACTATGTGTTATTTCGATTTGATTCCTGATTTATATTTATTCAGTGAGATGTATTGTTCACTTAGCTTTACAGCTAACGGGTTTTGTTACCCGCAGGTTTGTACAGTTTTGGTAGCTGTGAATTTAGTGGCTGCTTGGTGGGATACTTTACAAGAGGTTGTTGAGCCCTGTTTTGGTAAACCTGTAACACCAAGTTTGTTTTGGAAATATGTAGTGGAATTGTAATCTCTTTTAATCAGTCTTATGTAGCAAATATATGCATACTTTGTTAAACTCTTTTGAAAGGTTCGGATGTGAACCTAACACTAGATATGTATATAATTTAGTAAACTCTGTTAGTTTACTATTTTGTTAGTATAGTATATATTCAGTTTTCCGCTGTGTTTAAAAAAAATTTGGCTTGAACTTGTGGTGTTACAGTTTGAATGTTCTTGAATATTAAGAACAAAGATGATGAATATAATAAAAATATATAAAAATTCAGTAAATAAATAAAAAGTGACCTGTAACCTGCTATGTAGCATAGCAGGTTACAACTTGCATACAATGGGGGTTATAAGCAAGTTTGTTGTAGTTTTTTTAAAATTTTAAAGTACGTTGTATACATTGGTAGCTTAGTATAAGTTCGTTGTATTATGGTATAGTTTGCCCTTTATAATATGATATGGATATATACAACATTGAAACAATGTCATTTGTAGCTAGCTACAAACCTAGCTAATGTTTTGTGAACCTCGTGTTATTTATTTTTTGTATTTGAACTTTTCCAATCCCATGCTTGTTCTATGCATCCTTCTTGTGATAATGGTGGAATCTTATCGGCTAATAGGTATTGGCCGTTGTTGCAGGATAAAAGAAAACAGTAACAATGTAGTCACCGCACCAACAACGTCTGACATGAGAACAGGAAGCCAATCAAACTCCATCATCACCACCAAACAAGAATTCTAATCTCTTGAAAGTTTAGTGGTGATCTAAGGATAAAAATTCTGACTAAAATGCAAAATCCTAGTTAAAAGGTTCAAGTCCATTAACAATTTATCAAAAAATAGGTTAATCTATTTGAGTAAAAAAATTACTTATATCAACGCCTTTGAAAAAGTAGTATACCATTTAGTGTCATTAATCCTTTAATAAACTCATATATAACTCCTAGCTAGAGAACTATTCTAATTAAGTTAGAGTTTAATTTTTTATAGGTTTAACATGTATATTATATCATACTTTTAAATAAGTTTTTTTGAGTTTTTATGCAAATAATAATTTTTTTTTGAGTTTTTAACATGTATAGTAATAAACTATTAATGTGGTGACATTGGTATCACCCATCTTTCATACAAACAAAACATATATTATTATTATATATTTTGATAAATAAAACTATAAAATTAGCCGCCTAACTTTTATATAAGAGGTGACATAAAGGTTTAATCTGTTAGATAGAAATAGGGATCCTATTAATTAACCTATACTTCTTGTGGTGATTTTTGAAACTTTGCAGGATCGAAATGTTGGTTAATTAATATGAAAGTATTGATCGAAATGTTGGTTAAAATGAAGGATGTTGCATATTGTAGTTGGCGGGTGTCATACAGTTGAACTGTTTTTCATATGAAAATTGTTTTTAACATCATTAATGACTAATTAACGGAGATTTTTTGGTTATGTATACATTTACCTAAGCATGAATTACATTCAAATGAGCCATTAAATTTGCGAGGCTTGATTTTACTAAAATATCCCTCATTAATGTGTCATTAATCTCGTTAATGAGACACAAAAATTTCTTAGCGATTCATTAATTTTAATCAAAGACTAAGATTAATTCTCGTACGAAAACCACACACACACACACACACACACACACACACACACACACATATATATATATATATGGTAAGGTTATATAAAGAATCTCTCTTAAACATAGAACCTAAAATATCATGCTGGAGATGAAACGTGACATAATGTTTAGGGTCAAAAATGAAAAATGAAAAAAAAAACTCTTGGCGCCTATAGCAACCAAGACATTAAAAAAAAACTCCACTAAACTTTAAATGATCATAACTCGTTCGTTTTTAAGATTTTTAACAAAAAAATTATATCACTAGATTCGGTTTTTCGTACTCTTTCAAACAAGACCAGTCTTGATATACTTCTAAAACTTTTTTTTTGAAATGCAAAATTTTCAAAATTTGCATTTTGAGCTGGGTTTCATTCCTAAATGCTAAATGCAAAAATACAAAATGCAAAATATCAAAACTGCAGGTCATGCAAGCTTTCAAAATGCAAAATGCAAACCCTCAACTCTCATTTGCATTTTCACAATTTGATTCAATGAAATGCAGCAAAAAATGCAAAATATATACTGAAACCCAAAATGCAAATTTACATAATCAAAACCACCACATTTATTGAACTGTGTTTCATTCAAAAATGTAAAATACAAAAAGACAAAAATACAAAAAATCAAAGTTACAGGTCATGCAAGCTTTCAAAATGCAAAATATAAACCCACAACTTAATCTTTGCATTTTCACGATCATAAATATAGCCGTACATCATGTTCTGGAAAGTGCTTGCCAAAATATCTATAAGATATATAAAATAATTGAATGGAACGACTCATGGCCATCTCAAAAATATCTTCTATCACTCATTTTTCCATTTAATTTAGGATACCAAAACAAAACATTTTTTGTAGACTGTAAGTTTAAACTCGTCAAGTAGTAATCATATATTGATATTAGATCAGAGGCTACCCCGTAAAAGGGAATTTCAAGATCGATTTTCATTAAAAATTAAAATAAATTAAGCAACCTTTTTCCTAACTGTTTTTTAACCCCTTTGTTGATATGTTTTTGTTTCAAGAACCCTCCCTATAACATTTGCATTTTCACAATCATTTAATAAAAATACTGTTAGAAATATGCCCATTAATTCACGTACGCCATATCGACCGCTGCTGATGATGTATGAGCCTATTGGGTCATACACCGGGGTCTAACCTGACATCAACTAAAGTTAAGTGACCAAATATGACAAAAGACAAAAGTTGACATCGCAGGCCGCGTTAGCGCCGCTAACTTTAAGGGGTTAGCGCCGCTAAGTCCTAAAGGTTAGCGCTGCTACGGCTGCATGTACTTTGTGTCAAAACATTGACAGGCCGCGTTAGCGCCGCTAACTTTAAGGGGTTAGCACCGCTAAACCCTAATGGTTAGTGCCGCTACGGCTGCATGTGCTTTTTGTCATATCACCTCCCAAGCTAGCCAATGCATGTGTGACATGTGTATTCCACTTTGGCCGGCTTTGGGAGACAAAAACGAGATCCGGAGACATATGGAGTTAGTTGAATTCATTCATTTGAGTTCTCTCTTTCTTTTCTCTCTTAGAACACACACATTCTTCTTTGGTGCTACAAAGGCCAAGAGAAGGCTTAAGAGAGGATTGTTCCAGATTTGTCTCACATGGTTGCTGTTCCTAAGGTGGTGTTCTAGTTGAAGTTCCACTAAAGGCTTGCTAGCACTTGAGGTTAGCGTGTTATCGGGGTATACTTCAATAGAAGATCCGCATTTCGTTCTTGGAGGATCAATACCACGAGAAAATCAGATTACTGGAGCTAAGGAGAAAGGTATAACCACCTCTTTCCTTTCCTTGTTGCATTTCTTGAACATAGAGTTTGGTCCATTTTGGGATTTCTTGGTTTTATGCTTTATATGCTTGTACCTTGGGCTTTGTTTGTTGTTTTTTGCTTCCGCTGCTAGCCCACGGAATCCCAACAGTGGTATCAGAGCCACCTCTATGTTAGATTTGCACTTGGTGGCCTAAAAAATCCCGAAATCGAAATGTTTGTTTTCTATTCGAACAGGGTTAGCGGCGCTAACTCTCAAACTTAGCGGCGCTAACGCGTAACTACAGATTTTGGTTTTCAAGTTAAAAACAGTTTTGGTCTCGGGAAAATTTTGGCATTTTGAGTTTCTGGAAATTTGTTCCAGATTTTTATTTGGTAATTTAGTTACCATTTTGTATGTTTGGTTGTATGTGATAGATTTGAATTTGGTAAACCTTGCCTTTAACCTTGTGGTTGATTTTGTGTGTATGGATGCATTTGATGATTTTAATCACATGGGCTGTAATATTTATTAAAATTGTTAAATTTGTAATAATATTGTGGCTTGCATGCCATTTCATTCATCCGTGTAATTGTAATAGATAAATAGGAAATTATTGTGGCTTGTATGTCATTTCAATTTCTATTGTATATATTGTACAATTTGGATGAAGACACACAATTTGAAGTCGGAAGGAGATGGAGCGTGTCCATAGAAGCCGGTGAAGTCCAATGGAGATAGCGGTTCTAGTGGGAACTCGCATTGAAGACCTTCCGTCCCTTAGATTGACCACGTTCTACCCGTTTTGGCTCACGGGAAGAACGCATAGGATTTTGGCAAGGATTACCAATTTATTTCGTTTATATGCGTGTGATGTGATTTTATATTATTCTTGCATGGTTTGCTTAGGATTCGCATGCTAGATAATTTTTCGAAATTAATAAAATCACAAGAGATTTGGTAAAAATGGTTTACAACTCTCGCGCGCGCACACATACAAGATTAACTCACCTAGTGAAAATAGGTTTGTCACTAAACAAGTTAATCTGTAACCAAGCCGAAAACAAAAGCCCGTTTTTTCATTAAACGTAAATCTTGCACCATCCGTAAGTCGATACCACCCGAATCTAGATTTATAAGTTTTGGTTGTCGAGCTTAGCACGAGCCAACTCTCATAAAACTGTGTGGAAGGTGCGTGTGGCAAATTCACAATTTTGGTTGTCGAGCTTAGCACGAGCCAATTTTGGTGGGTTTGACATCGCATGTCTTGACGGACGATTTGCAATTACAAATTAAAATCCTTGAGTGATTGTCGAGCTTAGCACGAGTCTACCAAGAATTTTAATTTGGAATTGGTGCAGGTAGGGATCAAACATGCCAAACGACCGATGGTTGTCGTAGGACCCCGCAAGTGTCTAAGAGTTGCAATAGAGATTGTAATCGGTAAGATGGTTATCGGCCTAAATAGCTCCATGAAGTGATCCGCGGCAACCCCGTCATGAATTGGAGTGAAATTTGGTTCTTAGCCCTTGTTAAAATATTTTTCGAGACGATATGGGTAATTATTTTAACGAGGATTAAATGAAACTAACAAATTCGCGTACTCTCTTTAAATATAGGATGTCGAATCAAAACAACACCACGTCGAACTTTTCACTTCGTATATTTCTAGAAAGGAAGAAACTCACGGGAGTGAACTTTGTTGACTGGCTTAGGCAATTGAGGATTGTCCTACGTGCCGAGTCAAAGTTGCACATCCTTGAGGAACCCCTTCCTGAACCACCTGCTATCAATGCGGAATGGACTATCCGATACGCATATGAAAAGTGAGTTCGGGATACGCACGATGTTGCTTGTCTCATGTTATCAAGTATGAGCTCGGAACTGCGAAAACAATTTGAGCACATGACTGTGTATGACATGATTAACAAGCTGAAGGATGTATTCCAACAACTAGTTAGGCAAGAACATTATGAGTGTGTTAAATGTCTAACCGGTTGTAAGATGCGGGAAGGCGGGAGTGTTAGTGCCCATGTTTTGAATTTGAAATCATACATGGACCAAATGGAGAGACTAGGATTTCCTGTAGGGAGGGAGCTGGGTGTGAATTTCATACTTCAGTCTCTGCCCGCATCATATGAACAGTTTGTAAAAGACTATCATATACATGGAAAGGAAATATCTATAGATGAATTGCATGGAATGTTGAAGGTTGTAGAATCTAACATGTCCAAGCATGCATCTTCCTCATCCACTCCCGTTCTTGGTTCTAAGGAACAACAAATTACGAGGAAGAAGAAATCGATCCCATCAGAAGAAGTTGGAGTATCCAAGCTTGCTTCAAGTTTTGAGTCTATGGACATTGATGATGTGCCTAAGGAGACTCAACAAGGGGTGGTTTGCTACTTCTGCGGTAGATTTGGGGATTGGGGCCGTCATGCCTGCCCTTCGTGCCGAGATTATATAAAACTTCTCAGAAAAGAGAGAGTTAATTTTCCTACTTGAGGTACATTCATGATTATACTTCTTTGATATTCCTTACTAAGCTGGGTTGGTTACCCGAGCTATAAGACTCACGTTTGTCACAAATTTAACTTTGTTGCAAAGTGTATGTCTGTTCGTTGCAAGAAGGAAGAGCTTGAAGAACCGGATCTCTGAAGAAGAAATTTTGTTGATTGTCTTCTACAAGAGAATTGGGAGTGTTGGTCTCGCCATTATTTCCGGATTAATTATTACTTTTGTATTTATGCCCTGCGTGGCAAGACTAGCTTTATTGTATGTTCTTTTGAAGATGATGGATGTATTTTGAATCTTGTATTTTATGAAATTTTTTCATTTTGATGGTTTCATTTCAAATTCGATCCATGTCAATGCTTATGTGTTATTTTTGACCATTTATAGTGCTCAAATACACATTTGATTACGATGGATATGACTTGGAATTAAAACATTTTTTTGGAAAAATTGTTTTTGAGATGCTTTTATCAAAACTAATCTAGATCATAACATACATAAAGACTCGATATAAGTAATATGACAATCATGAATAATTGATTCTTAGATCCAAAAGTGGTTTGGATACATTAGCTCTATGGCATAATCAAACTTGACCAAGTAAACAACATTTATATCGCTTAGATCCATGTGGTTAGGATCTTTGTAAAAGTTTAGCCTCGGGCTAAATGATAGATATAAATATTGTTTATTGGACTAGGATGATTAAGAAATCTTTCACCAGTATTAGCCGGAAGGATTATGACTTGTTGGATTTTGATCACACTTGTTTGTATAATCCGTTCAAGTATGCCATATAGAGTGACACTAGTAAAATTCTCCATCACCATCTTTATGATAGTTGTTGGGAGAATGTTTAACTAGATAAAAGGTTTGTGTCTGAAACCTGGAGGTGTTCGGAAATAACCTGATGAAAATTAAGAATCATTAAGGGCATATAGATATAAATTCTTAGATCCAGAATAGATGCTAAGTTTTCTTATCTATATTGGTTTAAACATAAAATGTATCATGGGTTTAACCCATAATTCATTTTCTCTAAAAGACACATATGTACATGGTGTCACGTTTAAGAAAAACTAGACATCTTTGTTAATGATCTGGTCAAAGGCAGACCTAAAACATGTATTCATTGTAATTAGTATACATTATTTTTATGAACCAAGTCCTCAATCTAAAACACAACATTATGGTCACTTAAGCATCCAATGAGATTTTTAACGAGAAAGAGTTCTTTGCTTGTGAATCTCATAACTTAAAATTGTCCAGTCTACATTCAGTGGGAGATGGATGAATTATAAGATGATGCTTATATATTTAAGTAGTTCATCTGAGTTTTGGCTAATTATTTCTTGGACTTATGGGAACCATGTTTGGTTGCTCAAAAGGAAAAGAACAATTTACAAAAACATTCCAGTAGAAGAACGTAAAACTTAAATAAGAGACCTAATGTTGACACTAGCATTGAATCAGCATAGAGATGCTGGTAAAACCTGACAATATCCATTGCTTCTATAAATCTGATGAAAATCAAGAAGGCTGTTTAGATATGAGGTGGTCATATTTTAGTAACAGCAGCTTGATGGTAAATCATTGTGATGTTACCATTCATCGGAAACATGGTAAATCTGGTGTGTGCGTTAAGGTGCGGACCGGATTTCACAACGGTACAAATGCACACGGCACGGCTGGGCAGAGAACCCATCGCGTGTAGCAAGATGTGCTGGTAAGACCGATGATTTATATCGAACACGGGTAAGCGTAAAAGCTATGGCTACTCTTATTCCAAACTGCTGTCTAGTTAGATAGATATGTGAGGATAAAAATAAACTAAATACTAGGCAGGAAAAGTAAATAAAGCAGGAAAGAAAGTGCTAAGTCACGAATCCTCCAAATAAATATTAATAGTAACGTTAGCTAATCCGGTTATATAATGAATGAAATTATTAAGATGATTTCTAAAGTTGATTCGGTACCAATCATTTATCAGTACAAAACGATCTTAAGGTAACTCTGATTTAATCCCTGTATTATTAAAATACTGGTTAGATAAAACCTCGCTTCCCGGGTGTTATCCCGTTTTACTTAAAAAGTCAGTATTTATCTCCTAATGAAATAATAGACAGGATAATTACCATTGTCTGTCAACATCCGGTAAGAAGATATATATTTAGGTATTAAGATAATATATCAGTTCAACACCTCAAGTGGGTCTATGAGCAAATGTCCCTGTATACATATACCAGACTTATACGTATCGTACACCTCAAGTGGGTCCATGAGCAAATGCATATAAATATGAGTCTGTTTAAATATATATGTACAAGGATACAAATATCCTAAGCAAATGGTTTTTCAACACTTATACTGCCGAATACCCGCATGAACGGATAGTATTATAAAATAGCTAATTATAATGTTTCATTATTTCAGAAATACCAAGTCTTAAATAAAATCATCACAATATAATCCTATGCATAATAACTACATATTTATATCAATTTGGATTCATTGTAACGAAGCGAAAATAAAAGAAAGAGAATACCAGTTCGTATTATACAAGGTAGAAATACATCTGGACAGCATCCTGACTCGTAAAAACTTGCTGGAACTCGTTTCCGAAGAAAGAAAAACAACTACAGCTACGAAAACTACAAATCTACGCTACAAGCTACGTATTTACATGGATAGGAGGCGAGGAAACCTCCAGAGCAGCCCGAAGGCGCCCTGGAGTCACCTGAACTCGTCTGGAGCGGTGTGTGAAAGTGTATATGGTGTATGTTGGTGTCTTTTCGGAATGAAGCTTGACTTGCTATTTATAGGCGTGAGAAGGAATTTACGCGCCGCGTAATGATCGGTTTCCGCGGCGCGTAAAAACGCCTGACAAGATTCCCTGACAAGATTCCCTTGCAACTTGCATTATGTTGCAACAGAATTCGATTATTCCGCGTCGCGTAATGAAGATAAGGTACGCGGCGCGTAAAAACGCCTGACAGGATTCTCTGACAAGATTCCTTTGCAACTTGCACTAACAGCTTGCATTCTAGAATGTTGGGTTTGCGTCGCGTAATTAAGATAAGGTACGCGCCGCGTAAACACCTTTTTTAGAAATTCTTCGCCTTTTGCGCTGTGTTTTCTCGTTTTGACGCGTGTTATCCATTTTTCCATATTGTCTACCTGAAATAGCCTTGAATACAATAAGAAAGCATTTAAAGCTCATTTTGGCTATATTTTATTTATTTTAAACAGATATTGGCAGATATCAGATATATATTTTATGTATAATTCTGCCAATATCATTACCATTCATCGGAAACATGGTGGGACCCTGAGTTCACTAGTGAATATAAGAAGGAAATGGTATAAATAGATGTTACCCATTTGCTGCATCCAAGTACTTGACTTGGGTTAATCCCGCACCTGAGGTGTAATCCAAGAAGGGTGAAAGGACTAACATATATGCAATAATAGACAACTTCAAATACCGACTAGAGACAAAGTGTTTCATATTGATTATATGGAAACATGTTCTAGTGGCCATGTTGAAGATGACTTGGATAGAGTGAAGTATTGTTGTTACCTTGAGGAAACAAGTTAGTTCACTTGGACGTAAGAGACCTGTATCCTTCATAGGATTAAGTTGAGGAAATGCTTAAGGCACTTTCCGAGGCTCTTACACATCCATAATATCCAGATTAGGTCTGGATTATGTGAAACATTGTTGTCGTTTTGGGGAAACAAGTATGTTCACATGGAAATAAGAAGACCTTGTCCTTCACATGATTAAGTTGAGGAAATGTTTTGAAGCATGTTCCGAGGTCTTACATATCCATTATATCCAAGTTGTGTCCATGACTGAGGTCTTCAAAACTTGCATCTTGTGGCTGTAATTTTGCTTTACGAGAAAGTCAGAGGAATGAGTTTTCTAGAAAGCATAGATTAAGTCATATACTCTTGTCAGGGCTACTGGGAGCTTTATTTGTTCCTAGTAAGATATACTCAAATGAAAATAATGTCCTAATTTAGGGTTGTTTTCAACCTATTGATGGAATTATTGTTCTACGAGTATAAATATGAATATGAAGTAAAGTGGATTCTAAATTCAAGAAATACTGATGTATGTTCTTGATGTTCGACGAAAATAGAGTTGTCTTGAGTGAGTTTTACTGCAAGCCAATCTATAATAATAAGACTATCGATTTTAATCGAAGTTTTGAATATACAAATATGTGGTGTAGATACGACATTTAAATTTCAATGAGTGTCAATGACCCTATTGTGTACTTCGGTAACTTTGAGGGTATGTCGACTCTAATAAAAGTGAGTGTCAGTGACTCTATTGTGAACTTCGGTTACATTGAGGGTATGTAGACTCTAATAAAAGTGAGTGTCAGTGACTCTATTGTGCACTTCGGTTACATTGAGGGTATGTCGACTCTAATAATCATAAGTGTCATTAATCCTATTGTAGACTTCGGTAATATTGAGGATATGATGACTATGATTAAATTTTGTATGATCTATTTGATAAACACTATGCAAGTGGTTTAACAAGAGAATACAAAAGAGTACAAAGGGATATCGTGTAGATGATCCCATAATTAAGCCGTTGTTAAATACTAGTGATGGATCTCATACTAGGTATAATAACATTGTTCATGCTTATGACTAGGCTTGAATATCGTTTTAGTAAATGTTTGATTTACTTATAAGTTTTGGGAACGGTAAGCAGTACTGCTAACTGATGATTGTATCGATATATAGTGGGGACTATATATACGCATGATGCGGTTACCTTAATTGGTCTTTACTGTGTTCCATCTTAGCATGTTTAACCACTTCCCAGAATGTTTATACATTCTAAATTTCCACAGCTAATCATTCTTCATAGGAAGGAAGCTTGAGTTAAGGCTGAGGTTAGGTGTTGGTTATGCATTAATCAAGGATTGAATGCATGAAACGCAACAGTAACCAGTGCTTGAAAGGAGTTTCAAGTGACTGGAAGACCCACACCTGAGTTCACTTCATGGATCATGGTCAAAGAGTGAATCGGAAGGATAATATCATTACGTCCTTCGACCCGAGATGTATGAATTACTATAGCATGAAACTTTCTTACTTCGGCTATTTCAAAACGTAGTTCGTAACTGGCTATTATAAAAGGAATAGTTAAGTAAGATAAGGTTCACGCTATGGGATTGTACAGTCAACAGAATTTGTTCATCTGGTATGAGAGATATCCCTGGGCCCCTCGATGATTGGACGCTGACACCAAAATAAGCATGGCCATGCGCAAAGGAATATTGATTAAGAATCAGATATGTCCTTAAATTTTGGTCACCACCAATCAAGATCGAGAAACATAATCGTGAACGATCTGGAGAATGACATATTAATCCATGTCTCGTGTTCACAAGGATATCGCGAACAAAAGGATGTTTGATAAATTATCAAATAGGACCTCTACGTTCTTTTGTAGGTAATGGTTTTCTGCAAAGAAGAGGAACCCATACTGACTTGGGGGCATTGATGCCTTGCTAGAGACCGCTCTTTGTCTGTGGTTACATGGGTACGGTGCATTATGTGCAAGTGGGAGTTGTTAGAAATATGCCCATTAATTCACGTACGCCATATCGACCGCTGCTGATGATGTATGGGCCTATTGGGTCATACACCGGGGTATAACCTGACAGCAACAAAAGTTAAGGGACCAAATATGACAAAAGTCAAAAGTTGACATCGCAGGCGGCGTTAGCGCCGCTAACTTTAAGGGGTTAGCGCCGCTAAGTCCTAAAGGTTAGCGCCGCTACGGCTGCATGTACTTTGTGTCAAAACACTGACAGGCCGCGTTAGCGCCGCTAACTTTAAGGGGTTAGCACCGCTAAACCCTAACGGTTAGCGCCGCTACGGCTGCATGTGCTTTTTGTCATATCACCTTCCAAGCTAGCCAATGCATGTGTGACACGTGTATTCCACTTTGGCCGGCTTTGGGAGACAAAACGAGATCCGGAGACATATGGAGTTAGTTGAATTCATTCATTTGAGTTCTCTCTTTCTTTTCTCTCTTAGAACACACACATTCTTCTTTGGTGCTACAAAGGCCAAGAGAAGGCTTAAGAGAGGATTGTTCCATATTTGTCTCACATGGTTGTTGTTCCTAAGGTGGTGTTCTAGTTGAAGTTCCACTAAAGGCTTGCTAGCACTCGAGGTTAGCGTGTTACCGGGGTATACTTCAATAGAAGATCCGCATTTCGTTCTTGGAGGATCAACACCACGAGAAAATCAGATTACTGGAGCTAAGGAGAAAGGTATAACCACCTCTTTCCTTTCCTTGTTGCATTTCTTGAACATAGAGTTTGGTCCATTTTGGGATTTCTTGGTTTTATGCTTTATATGCTTGTACCTTGGGCTTTGTTTGTTGTTTTTTGCTTCCACTGCTAGCCCACGAAATCCCAACATACAGCCCAAAATGCAAAGTATATATTGAAACACAAGGTTTTTACAGTTGACAAAACTTGTGTTTTGCAGCCCAAAATGCAAATTACATATTTAAAACCAAAATGAAAAATACATACACAACACTACAATACAGCCCAAAATGCAAACAAATTTTGCATTTCAAAAAAAAAAAAAATTAGAAAAATATGGGAAGAGTGGTCTTGATTGAAAGAGGATTAAAAAACTAAAAGATTGGTATAATTTTTTTTATTTAAATTCACAAAACTTAAATAGTTATGATTATTTAAAGATTTGAGGGAATTTTTTTTAACTTGAATTTGGGAAGTGCTGTAGCATTCGTGAGTTATGGGGTGGGAGAAAGGGATTTTCCATGTTTACCCTTTTCATTCTTAATTAATATATAATAATTACAATTTTTCCACAAATTAATATGAGCCATTGATCAAGTTAATCTAAAGACGCAGATTGATTCTTTAGGTTCTTTGTTTAAGACATGGTTCTTTATTGATGCTATATATATATATATATATATATATATATATATATATATATATATAGGGTAGGTTTCTAGGAAGAACAATGATAAATAAAGAACTTGAAGAACGATTTTTAACCATCAGATTAAAGTGTAATCAATGGCCATGATTACATCTGACTTTTTAAAGAAGATTAATAAGTAGTTTTCCAAATGGGTAAAAATGTAAATTGGAAAAAAAACCCTCCCAAATTCACACTTACCCCGTTGAAAACGGGAGCACATTTCTTCACTCAGAGAACATCATTTTTGCAATTTGAAAGCTTCCAAGAAAAGCCACACTAAAAGGGTCGATCATGGACAGTTTCAAAGGTAAAGATACATATTACAATCTATAATGTGTACATATAACTACATAATTTCATGTGGATACTAATGATTTAGGGTTTAATTGCAGTAATACGAAGAAGCGGCAGATTACAAGCGTCTGGTATGAAGATGAAGAAATGGGTGTCGACAAGCCTCAATAATCCGATAAATATAGATGGAGATGAAGAGGCTGCACCGTTGCCCGAATCACAAACCATCAGAAATGGTGCGCATGATGCACCACTGGAGCAAGATGATGCAGTTCAAAGAGAAATTAAGAATGGTGTTGTACATTCAGTGCAAGAAAAGGGAGATGCTGCACAAAATAACCACAATAAAGAGGTAGATGATGAAGATACGATGCTTGGTAAGAAAAAATAAAGTCCGTTTTACTTAAAATTAAGAATAATAAAATGTATTTTCTTCGATTATATGCATGTGTATTAATAAATTGTATGAATCACTTTAAGTATACATAGTCGATATTATTAAACCCTTTGTTACGATTCGAACTCGATTTTCGTAAGAATTTTTCTAATTTGAATATAAAATAGATAAATCATGTGTAAAACATATAAATCATGTTATGTATAGCCTTTTAAAACACCCCTAAAGCTACATTTTGGCATATGTTATAAAATATATGTGCAATTCATTTCTTTATGCTTGATAATCTATTGGGATTTAAACTATGACATCAAAATGCAGAAACAACAAAAGTTACTAGGTAACAAAATCTGTTGAATACAAAATAAGATTACAAATGTATAGTATCTGACTATATAAAGACACAATACTACAAAATTTAAAGTATTTGAAAAACTAACAGCTATACATCTGTAGCGCAATATAAAGACACATGAACAAATGTATTTAATATAAAGACGCATGACTTGACAAAATATTTGAGCTATACAAATAAGATAACAGATGTATACATCAGTAGCGCAATACATCAACTATACAAATACGATAACATATGTTTAATATAAAATCTAACAGCTATACATCATCTATACAAATAAGAAAACAGATGTATATTATTTGAAAAACTAACAGCTCTATTGTAAAGTATTTGAGTATATAAAGACACAATACTACAAAAGAACAATTTCAAGTCATGCATGTTATATCTATATATACTTTAAAATTAAGTTGCCACACCCTATTTGAGTATTTAATCAAAACCCTTGCTAGTGTTATATATCTATTTTAAGATTAAACAACAATGGTAGCATAAAACAAATGAAGAGTAAATGAAATAAAATGGAAAGCAATTGATATATTTGAATTAAACCACAGAAGAAATAGAATGAAGGAGCAACTTTCTCAAACAGATCACAAGCAGGTTGCACTGCTGCAGCACTAGAGGACATAACAACAAAGTTAATATAAACTACGAGTTTAAAATAAAAAGGCTTTAACATAGTATGAATTACTTATAGAAATAATTGAGCACACAACAAATGTTTAAACTATAAATGATGGCTTCTAAATAAACCATCTCCGTATATCATTATGCATGTCATATGCCCGATACATGAAAACCAACATTTTTACCTGTTTTCTTTTGACACGAAGAATGGAAAGTTCCATATAATTGATAACGTAGCATATGGAAATGAAAGCATCTTGCCTTACCAGACAAATTCTAGAAAAATGGTAAGCAAAAACTAAAACACTTTACGAATACAATAGAAAGTACAGATGTATTGAAATAAATAACATTTAAAAACTTTGTCAATAGGCGACATACTTTTATAGATTCCTCCACGAGCACTTCATCTACAACAAGTACATATGGCCAACAATAAAGCCTATAAGAGAAGTTATGAAGTGGATGACAAAAAGAAACTCAACAGACAGCGGGGTTTTTGCGATGCGCCACATGGAGACTTTCAAAGGCATAACATATGATCGTTGGGAAACTGGATTCAAAGAAGAAGTAAAAGACCAAGAAAATCAGCTCACATAGCTTCGCTAAAAGTATGCATAAAAAATACTTATGTCGGATATAAATGAAAAACGAGGTCATGTTATCAAAGAAATGAAGGCGTACCAATCATTGACAAGTGATGAAAAGATGACCCTAGATGAAGATGCGGATGAAAGGATCGTAAGTAGGTTAAAATATTATGGGGTTATGTGCACATAAATGTAACGAAGTATGCGCGGTTTAATATTGTGTGTAACAAACTATTTTTTTTGCAATTAATACAATGAACTACCAATTTTTAACATTGTATGCAATTTTTACCTATAATCAAAGGTTGCCAGTTACCCCTTGATACAGTTGGCAATTTTTTTTTTAATATTAACTTGGCATTCCACGTAAGCTTCCACGTAGGATAAGTTTATTATTTATTATTATTATTATTATTATTATTATTATTATTATTATAAAATAAATTCCATAGTTACAACCATGTGCAAGCTCCCATCCACCATTAATGCCACCGCCTCCTCCCTCCTCTCCGCCTCCTCCCTCCTCCCTCCTTTGGCAACTTCAACCATCACGTCGAGTGCCGCCTCTTTAACTTCCAGATCTGGGTTTCGTTTGGTGTTGGTTGAATTCCACCCAAACCCTAACTCGAAGAAAACCCTAAATCGCCGCCATCGCCTCTGTTTTATTCTATTTAGGGTTTGCTCTTGGTTTGTCGATCACCACCGCCGCCATCGCCTTAACGACCACCGCCGCTTGAAGATGATTTTGGTTCATATGCATGGTGATTTTGTCCAGATCTGTTTGGTTTGTCCAGATTTGTTTGAGTTTATCTTCAAACTCAAAAAACGAAAATGAAAACGATCTTCGTCGATTTAGGGTTTTTTTGTTACGGATTTCGTTTTCATTTTTGGATTTTTGTTACAGATTTTGAATCTTTGTTCATTACAGATTTCGTTTTCATTTACAGATTTTTGTTACAGATTTCGTTACGGATCTTCGTCGATTTAGGGTTTTTTCGTTACGATTTAAGATTTTTGTTACGTATTTTTGAAAACGAAAATTTTTGGATTTCATTTTAGGTTTTCTTCGTTACGTGTTTTGAATCTTTGTTCTCTGTTTTCTTTTTTAAGTTTGGAGATGGATATGGGGGTTTTCGTTCCAGATTTCTTGAAAGATTTAGATGAAGGATATGGTGGCATACAGATTTAGTTTTTGAGTTTGTAGATAGATGTTTTAGGGTGGCAGTGGTGGTGGTTGAAAATGGAGGTGGCAGTGGCGGTGGTGGCAGATGAAGGTGGCGGTTAATGTTGTTTGATCTTGTTTGGTGTTTGTTTTAATTTTTGTTTGAGTTCATAGATTTTTGTTTGGAAGTTAATGTTGTGGTTGAATGAGATGGTGACAGTGGTGGTTGAAAGTGGAGGTGACGATGGTGGTGGTTGAAAATGGAGGTGGTGGTGGAAGATGGAGGTGGCGGTGGTGGCAGATGAAGTTAGTGGTGGTGGTGGTGGTGGTAAGAAGGTGTTATTGATGAAGAAGATGATTAATAATAAAACCAATAATAATAATAATAATAATAATAATAATAATAATAAATAATACTATTAATAATATAATAATAATAAAATAATTACCACATCAGCAAACAAATGACCCATATGCATTATTTTAAAAAGAAAAAATAAAATAATATATTACCGGATCCACGTCAGCTTTTACCTGCTTTGCAGGTAAAAATTGCATACAATGTTAAAAAATGGTAGTTCATTGTATTAATTGCAAAAAAAATAGTTTGTTACACACAATATTAAACCGCGCATACTAATTACATTTCTAATTACATTTATAAATTTAAACCCAAAATGGTAGTTCTTTGGCTTTAAATTTATAAAGACAGTATGCGTACATGTAGCAGAAGTCATTTACACACAATGGATATTTTAGATATTTCAAATGAATGGTATTGTCTTCTATTTTGAACATTATGGTGCAATATATACCAACATTATGAATTATCATACTTGATTTGTGAATCAAATATTATGACATTGAAGGAATAATATGCTTACATATCATTTAGATTGAATTAATCTTTTGGACATCTGACATGAATTATAATTTCTAGTTTTAGTAAAATTTGAAACAATATGTAATGACAAAGAAAACAAAACATTCAGTTAATAAGGACTTATTTATTAGTACAACAACACGTACAAAGATAAAAATATAGAAACAAGAAGTGATAAATAAACGAGGTTATTTGAATACTAAAAGCGGCGAACAGAGCAATCCATATGATCTCTACTAGTCATTCATCTGAATCATCATCATACTCGGATTTCGAACTCCACAAATGCAATTCAACCCTACTAGCATTTTTATTACAAGTATTAAGAAAAAATCTAAATAATAAGTCATTGAAAAGACAATAAATAAGGTATATATGATGCATCTAAACGGGTGCACCAAAACCAACAAACTGAATTGTAAAAAACAGATCGACAACATTGAAAGCATATATGACATTAAGGATGAAGCAAAACGAAAACAACACCAAGGATATAATTCGATATGAAATACATCAATGCATCATTCATGTAATAGGAGATAGTTTGTGTTGTATTTTGAGCCCCTGTATACTAATTTAAAAAAAAAAAAACCCTACAGACAACACAATCATATAATAGTCAACTGTTAAGCCTTCTAGCTGCTTTCATATGCTTCTTGAAATCATGATGCTATGGTTATGGCTCTCAATAAACTGATACACCCTATGTTGTCCCCCCCGGAATAATCTCAATCCTAATTTGAGCTAAACAGCCACATCTTTGGGATGACCTTCGTCATTTTTTAGTAGGCTCCTTTGATCCAATGTCACTATATACCTCATTCACTAGACACTGAGAATTAGCAGAAACATGTTCATCTAACTTGTTTTCACTAGTACCTGTATTGAAACCTTGCATTCTACAGACAAAGTACTTTAATTTCACACTCATATCATGAGGCAATTTCTTCGATGCATACCTCTTCACTTCAAAGCCCCCGCGCATATCATAATCTTCATAAAAAAAGAATGCCGCATCAATAGAATCAAACAACATGCCAACATGGGGTTTAAATGACTCTGGAACACTTGGAACCCGATACTTAGTACAACGAGTAGTTCTTTCGCTACCAATTTCATAGTTCGTACATACATAGTCTCCACCTGAAAATCAATAAATAAAAATAGGCCTCACAACCATTTATACAAATAAAGTAACAAAAGCAAAAACTAGTTGCACTAACGAGATGTTAGGATTTAACTAGTTTTCTAAAAAAACAATTTTGGGTTAAAAAAACTACTTATCCATACTTTGTACTAAGATAAGTGTAACCTAATTCATGGCTCTGGTGAACTAACTATGATCACTATGTGATAACTTGACAACTAAAAAGTTGAACTCAAGAATGGTGGTTTTTTACATAAGGTAATGGCTTCTTTGTTCAAGTAAATTTATTCCCCTCTAATCTGATCCTATTATTCTAGAGAATTTCACTACAGAAAAAAAGAATTCCCAGTTGCCTCTTGAGTACCAAATAACTTACTTAAAGTTTTACTGATTTATAAACTATACTGATGACATATATTAAATAATAAGTTGACTACTAATCAAAACATTTTTACAGTGCTCTATTTCACTTTTTAAGTCATGTATGATGTGTTTATAATTGCAAATCATCATCAGAGTTTTACATATTGTCAATTCTTGCGCTATTAATTTGGTTCAACGAACACGATATTCACATTGAGTTCTCTGCAACTGTTAACAGAGAATAAGGAATATGGCAGTCCCATATACCATGCATCTAAACTGATGCACCAACAATACAATTTCACGAAAACGACACCATTGAAAGCATAAGTGGAATTATTAATGAAGCATAACGAAACAATACAAAGAAAACAATTCGATATGACATACTTCAGTGCAAATTTCACATAACAGGAAATATCTGGTGATGTAATTCTAAACCTCTGTACACTAAAATTTAAAAAAAAAAACTAAATTCATCAGAATCATGTGCTAATCAAACATAACATAGTAAATACCAAAATAGTGTAAGCGATTGTCATATATAACAACACAAAACTTGAAATTATAAAACAACAATGGAAGATAATCGAACCCTTACAATATACAGAAGAATGACCTTCATTCGTATCTTCCATTGCAAAAATTGAAGCTTAAACGATGCACTATATTACAAAATTAGATTTGAGTACTCTAATTTGAATTCAAATTTGATGAACAAAAAGCAGGCTAGGCAATTAACGAACAAAATGCAGACTAGGCAATTAACGAACAAAAGGAACGGTTACTAGAAATGAACGTGGGTAGAGAATGCAATGGGTAAAGTTACAAACCTACCCTTTTAAGTTAAAATTAATCCAAAGGCCAAAACAAGTTCTCCCTATTCTCCCGATAATTCTATCCTATTAGGATCCCAACTATATATATATATATATATATATATATATATAGACAAAAGTTCATGCGAGAACCGTTGTTAGCGCGAGAACTGCGAGAACCAATCTAAGCCGTCCAATTTTCCCTCCTTCAATGTCATTGCCCACCCATGAATTCCTCACATGCACCCTGCCACACCCTATCCCTCCACGCTCTCCATCCATGATACTTCTCATATCCAAGGAACGACTGAGATTGGTTCTCGCGGTTCTCGCACTAACAACGGTTCTCGCATGAACTCTCCCCTATATATATATATATATATATATATATATATATATATATATATATATATATATATATATATATATATAGGATCAATAAAGCCCATATGCTTAAAAAGTCCCTAAAAGTCCAAATCTAGACCATTAGATTTATTAAATCAATGGTCAAGATATAATAATGACATTATTGTAATTAAGTAAACAATTATAAGACTTAATTATAGAAGTAAGAGTATTTTGGGAATCATCGACCCCTTAAATCACGCCCCTTATATTTCATGTAACAGGTCCCGAAAATGATGAAACTCGCTGATTGTTATAGGATATGAAAATGATGAAACTTGTATCTGTTATAGATATGAAAGTGATGACAAAAATGATGAAACTTGTAGCTGTTATAGATATAATAGTGATGAATAAAATAATGAAACTGGTAGCTGTTATGGATATGAAAGTGGTGACGATGAAACTAGTTGACTGCTATAGATATGAAAGTGATGACGAAAATGATGAAACTGGCTGACTGTTACAGATATGAAAGTGATGACAATAATGATGAATCTGAGAGTTGTTATAGATATGAAAGTGATGACGAAATTGATGAAAACTGGTATCTGTTATGGATATGAAAGTGATGACGAAAATATTGAAGTTGGCTGACTGTTATAGATATGAAAGTTAAGACGAAAATGATTAAACTTGTACTTGTTATAGATATGAAAGTGATGACGAAAATGATGAAATTGACTAACTGTTATAGATATGAAAGTGATGACGAAAATGCTAAAACTGATAGATGTTATTGATATGAAAGTGATGACTAAAATGATGAAAACTATTAGGTGTTATGGATACTAAAGTGATGACGAAAATGATGAAACCTGCTGATAACTTTATTCAAACAGTCGAAAATGATAATTTTCAAAAATATAAGAAGAGTAGTTTTGTTTGAAAGAGGATTAAAAAATAAGTAGATTGTTATAATTTTTTTGCTCAAATTCTAAAAATTGAAATAGTTATGGTCTTTTAAAAATTTAAGGGGTACAAAAAAAAAAAAAAAAAAAAAAACCTTGTGAGTAAGCAGGAAGAGGCGCATGAATTTTAATCTTTGCTTCATTTTCTATTTTACTCTTTTAAATGAGTGACTGATATTGAGACTTTGGAGGCTTTTCTCCATAAGGGGCTTTGTTGATACTAACCATATAGGGGATGATTCAAACGAGAACTGTTTTCCGTACGAGAACTATGAGAACCAATCTTAGCCGTTGATTTGATAAGTGAAATTTATGGATGTAGAGCATGAGGCGATCAAGTGTAACAGGGTGCATGTGAGGAATTCATGGGTGGGTGATGACATTAAAGGAGGGGGAATTGGACAGCTCAGATTGGTTCTCGCAGTTCTCGTACGAAAAACAGTTCTCGTTTGAACTTTTGCCACTATATATACATATATATATATATATATATATATATATATATGTATATATATATATGTATATATATATATATATATATGTATGTATGTATGTATGTATGTATGTATATGTGTGTGTGTGTGCAAGTTGCCAATCAACTTGATTCCTAAAAGTCTAGAGTGAAAGGGAACATAATCTTCGCTAGATCCTATAATCCATCCATCGTATTCATCAAATAATGACTCGCAAGTTACTTACACATCAAACCGGAACGATAGATGTATGTATATATATGTTATATTATTGTTGGAATATATCAAAAGTGCAAATAAGTATTGCCTTTTAACACTTCTGTTTTGCTTTGTCTCTTTAATTCTACAAGGGTCATTTTTATTCTTCAATTATTTAAGTGTTTTTTATTCATCTAAAAACCTTATTAAAAAAAAGAATGTATGAGATCATCATCTTTATTTATAGGATTTTTTTACTAATTATAACCTAATATTTTATAAATTTTAGAATAAACCTCTTGATGATTACCAATAACAACCTCATACTTTTAATATATTTACTTTGCTCATATTATTCAAAATTGAAACAAAAATTAGATAATAACTTTTCTTTTATAATTTTCAAACTTTCCATATTTGTAGGTGATTGGTATTAGTAAATATCTAAAAGTAAAGACGATACATGTTTATTATCCTACAATATACACTTAAATAGTGAAATTAAGTTCAAAAACTTTTACAATTATTTTCTGCTGCTTTCGATTGTGATTTATATTTTTAAAGCTGACAATGCTATAGTAGACAACGAGATAGATTCACGTTTCTAAAAAATGTAAAAGGTGAATCCGATCACCATATCATGAAAGTAAAAGTAATTCTCATATGAAAGAATTTATTTAATGACAATCAAATAAATTCATCTATCTATGAGATCATCTTCAGTGATGCATATATAATCTTTAATATTCAATATAAATCATATATATATATTATTTACCCATATTTCATAATTTCTATAAGTATTTTTTATTTAAATATTTATTTTCAACGGGGTTTACAAGATAACCGTCATAATTAGAAAAACGTTACTAACAACCTTTAAGTGTTAATAAGAAGAAGATGAATTTTATATGATTATATATTTCAGGGTTGCATCAATAAACGACTCAAGGGGCCCAAATTTTGTTTCTAAATATATATACCTACCTTAGTGAATTGACCCAAGTTTGTAAACAAGGCCCATCTAGAAATCAGAGGCATAGTGCGGAGGCACGGGGGCAAGGAGATTAATCGACGTTAGTATCGAATCATGTTTTAAGTTTCAACGTCTGGAAAACTAACTCACGACGCCACTTTGGGAACTCAAATGGGGCAAACGACTACCGCTAATCTGTCATTTAATTGCACACGATAGAATCGAACGATGAATCAGGAATTACGAACACATTTTGTGGAGTATATATCAATGACGAGATTCAATCGAACGATACATCAGGAATCATGTAAGGAATTAATTAAACGATCTGTCATAAGTTTTGTTTGTCTTCACTTGTCTTTCGACTTCTGGTTTTAACATATGTATCATGCTTGGTTGAATGATTCTTAAGTACAAGCATACTGCCTTTCTTTCGACTGATTTTTTTAGAAGTAAAAATGGGTCAAGTATGCGTCTATATCTCGTATATGTATTAGCATAAATATATTATTTAGCCTTTGGGATTTATTTAGTATAGCCTTTGGGCCTTATTAGGGTTTGTATTGTTTAGCTATAAAAGGGCTCGTTTTAGTCTTATTTTGCATTGTAATATGCTCTCATTAGTCTTGGATAATAAACCCTAAACCTTTTGGCTATATCTTGTTTATCATGGTATCAGAGCCTTGTGCTCATACCGATTGATTGTTTAGCTCGATCTTGATAAGAAAAGCAGTTTCGTAATCATCTTTGGTCCCTTGGCGTCTTTCCTGCGTCGTTTGCTTAGTCGTAAGTCCTCTTTTTTTTTCGATCGTTTCATATGTATTGTGACCCATTTGCATTTGGTGGAATATTATCTAAATCATAAGAAAAGGTATCTTGAAGTTGGTGCCAATTTAGCATTACGTAAGGCTTGTGGTGGATTATTTTTCTCATCTTATTGGCATATATATACTCATCAGTATATAATCCTTTTGGTGGTGGTAATTTGCAATCAGAATTTATATTATTTGTGGAAGATTCATATTCTACCTCATCTGTTATCGATATTTATTTATTTCTCTTGGTTGCAATGGGAAAAGATGATTCTCTTCAGTCAATTAGTGTTCAGTTAGATGGTAAAAATTATGGTTATTGGAGCTATGTTATGAAAAATTTTCTACGTGGTAAATCTATGTGGGGTTACATCAGTGGGACACATGTTAAGCCAAAAGATGAAAACTTAATTGATGCTTGGGAGACAGATAATTCGAAGATAATCACATGGATAAATAATTATGTTGTTCAATCCATCGGTACCCAGTTGGCCAAATATGATATTGCTAAGCAAGTTTGGGACCACTTGGCTCGATTGTACACACAATCAAATTTTGCTAAGCAATACCAGCTGGAAACAGATATTCGTGCTCTTCAACAGAATGAGTTGAGTATTCAAGAGTTTTATTCTGCCATGTCTGACTTATGGGATCAATTGGCTCTTACAGAATCTGCAGAGTTAAAATCATTTCAGCCTTATCTGAATAGGAGGGAAGAGCAACGATTGGTACAGTTTTTGATGGCACTACGACTTGATTTTGAAGGGTTACGTGGGACAATCCTTCATCGTTCTCCTCTTCCGACCGTTGACTCAGTTGTGCATGAGTTGATAGCAGAGGAGATTCGTCTCAAATCTCAGTGTGACAAGGGGTCTAAATCATCCACAACCCCTGCTGTTTTTGCTGTTCCACAACGGCCTAATTTGACAAATTCAAATCAGTCTAGATCTTCTTCTAAGGTTGCTCTAGATGAATGTGCGTATTGTAAACAGAAGAACCATTGGAAGTCTCAGTGCCCATTATTGCTTAACAAAGGGAAACAACAGCAACAACGTGCTTCGCAACAGAGTAAGTCATCAGGATCTACTTCATGGGCACCTCGTCCACCACAGTTTAACACTGCAGCTGTTACACCTTCTGTTGATTCTGGTGCTGGTGTCCCCAACCCGCCACCATCTGCCTTGGATCCTCAGGTGATTGAGCAGTTTCAACAGTTCCTTGCTACCACATCTACTGCCATGTCAACCTCTTCTCATACAGGTTTGTCTTCCTCGGGTAACTCAGGTATACCTTCTTCCTTATGGATCTTGGATTCCGGTGCATCTCACCATATGTCACCCTGTTTGTCTTCATTTGTTTCTTTATCTCCTGGTTCGTCTATTTCTGTTATGTCCGCTAGTGGAACACCTATGTCATTGGAAGGTGTCGGCCCTGTTACCACACCTCATGTGTCTCTTTCTGATGTGTATTATATTCCAAAACTTGCTTTAAACCTTGTCTCGGTCAGTCAGTTATGTAAATCTGGTTATTTGGTCTTCTTTTCTGATACCCTTTGTTGTGTGCAGGATCCACATTCTCAGACGGTGATTGAGACAGGCCATAGGCTTGGGGAGCTCTATGTTGTGGATGATCTCAAGGTGCCAGATGTTGCTGCTTCGGGTGTTGATCTTTCTTCTTTTCGTTTGAGTCGTTCGTCATCTGATTTTTATTTATGGCATTCTCGTTTAGGACATGTGTCTGCGTCTCGTTTACAGTTCTTAGTCTCTACAGGTGCTTTAGGTAATTTAAACAAATCAAATATTTCAGAATGTAGTGGTTGTAAGCTTGCAAAATTCTCTGCTTTACCATTTAATAAAAGTGTTTCTTGTTCCTTGGCACCATTTGATCTTGTGCATTCGGATGTGTGGGGGCCCTCTCCTGTTTCTTCTAAGGGAGGCTCCAAATATTATGTTTCGTTTATTGATGATTATACTCGTTATACTTGGGTCTATCTTATTAAGCGTAGATCGGATTTCTTTTCTATTTATAGTGAGTTTCGATCTCTTGTTAAAACACAACATTCTGCTGTCATTAAATGTTTTAGATGTGATTTAGGAGGAGAATATACTTCGACCGCTTTCAAACAATTACTTGCATCTGATGGTACCTTATACCAAACTTCTTGTACCGACACCCCTCAACAAAATGGCGTTGCAGAAAGGAAACATCGTCATCTTGTTGAAAATGCTCGTTCCTTGCTTCTGTCCTCTGAGGTGCCAAGTATATTCTAGGGTGAAGCAATTCATACAGCCGCCTATGTCATCAACCGAGTTCCTACTGCGCATAATTCTGGTATATCTTTTTTTGAAAAACTCTATGGTCATAAACCTGATTATTCTTCTTTACGTGTCTTTGGTTGTGTCTGTTTTGTTCTTCGTCCCCATGTTGAACGCAATAAATTGTCTTCTCGGTCTGCTTTGTGTGTTTTTTTTGGGATATGGGATTGGTCAAAAAGGATATCGTTGTTTTGATCCAGTAAGTCAAAAGCTCTATGTCTCGCGTCATGTCACCTTTTTGGAGCATATTCCCTTCTATTCGATCCCTGTTCGGTCTCATGACATGACACAATCACAATTACAGTCCATTGATCCGTTCAATGATGATACTAAAGACATCCACATCAACACATCTGATACACAAACATCCGAGACGTCTACAACATTGGATGACTCAACTACAGAGACACCTGTAGCTCCTTCTGTGCCTTTGTCCACTCCATCACCGGTTGAGAATGTGGATGTCCCTAATCTACGTAAGTCAATTCGTACTCGTAAGTCTACAAAACTTCCTGATTTTGCTTACTCATCTTATTCATCTTCTTTTGCTTCTTTCATTGCTAATATTCATCGTTTGACTGAACCAAACTCCTATAGAGAGGCTGTTTCTAACCCCCTTTGGCAGGCTGCTATGGCTGAGGAATTGACTGCTCTTCATCATAACCATACGTGGGATTTGGTTCCGCTGCCACCAGGAAAGAATACTGTTGGTTGTCGTTGGGTATACAAAATCAAAACTAAGTCTGATGGGTCTGTTGAACGGTATAAGGCTCGACTCGTTGCTAAAGGTTATTCCCAAGAATATGGTATGGATTATGAGGAGACTTTTGCCCCCGTAGCAAAAATGACAACTGTTCGTACTATGATTGTTGTAGCCTCTGCTCGTAAATGGAAAATTTCTCAAATGGATGTAAAGAATGCATTCTTAAATGGTGATCTTCATGAGGAGGTCTATATGACTCCTCCTCCTGGCATTGCTCATAAGCCAGGAGAAGTATGTCGACTTCGGAAAGCTCTATATGGTCTTAAACAAGCTCCTCGTGCTTGGTTCGAGAAGTTTTCTACGGCCATTACTTCACTTGGATTTCTTCCTAGCAATCATGACTCAGCTTTGTTTGTCAAATGTACGAGTGCAGGACGGATACTTTTGTCTTTATATGTGGATGATATGATTATTACCGGGATGACTCTCTAGGTATCGAGTTTCTTAAGCGTGATTTAGCCTATCATTTTGCTATGAAAGACTTGGGTTTACTTCGTTATTGTTTGGGCATAGAGGTTGCTCATTCTGACAAAGGATATCTTTTATCCCAGTCAAAGTACATATCAGATTTGTTCGAACGTGCACGTCTTTCTGATAACAAAACTGTTGACACCCCTTTGGAAACTAATGTTCAATATTCTCCAACTGATGGTGTTCCTCTAGCCGATCCAGGCTTGTATCGCACTATTGTAGGAAGTTTGGTTTATCTTACAGTGACTATGCCGGATATTGCCCATGCTGTTCACATGGTTAGTCAGTTTGTTACAGCTCCCACTTCTGTTCACTGGGGAGCAGTGATTCGTATTTTGCGATATCTGCGAGGAACTCAATTTCAAACTCTCTTGTTCCCTTCCTCTTCCTCTCTTGAGCTCCGTGCTTACAGCGATGCTGATTGGGCCGGTGATCCTAATGATCGCAAATCTACTACTGGTTTTTGCATCTTTCTTGGAGATTCCCTCATTTCGTGGAAAAGTAAGAAACAGGATGTTGTTTCTCGTTCCTCCACTGAGGCAGAGTATCGGGCTATGGCTGTAACTACTAGTGAGATTGTTTGGTTACGTTGGTTGCTTGCTGACATGGGTGTTCATATATCTCAGCCTACCCCATTACATTGTGACAATAAAAGTGCGATACAAATTGCATATAATTCTGTTTTCCATGAAAGAACAAAGCATATTGAGATTGATTGTCATTTCACCCGTCATCATCTTCAACTTGGGACCATTTCGTTACCATTTGTTCCTTCTACTTTACAAGTTGCGGATATCTTTACCAAGGCGCACTCTGCTCCTCGTTTTCGTTTCTTATCTGACAAACTCTCAATGCTTATTGCTGTTGCATTGTGAGTTTGAGGGGGGATATTAGCATAAATATATTATTTAGCCTTTGGGATTTATTTAGTATAGCCTTTGGGCCTTATTAGGGTTTGTATTGTTTAGCTATAAAAGGGATAGTTTTAGTCTTATTTTGCATTGTAATATGGTCTCATTAGTCTTGGATAATAAACCCTAAACCTTTTGGCTATATCTTGTTTATCAGGTCCCAATATGATGAATATAACGCATCAATTTGGATTTTGGAATGTCCAGAGGTTGGTTTATATATTGTAAACGAGAACAAGAAGCCCATGCTGCAGCTTTTGGAGATGATATAAAAATTGAATGTCTTGATACCGAGTTCAAAAAGGAATTTTATGTGGTATGTTACCCTTCTTGATAGTAACTTGGGTGTTCTTTGAACGCAAATAATCGCCATCTATTAATATGCAGTTGCACTTCAACGTGGATATAATTTTCATTTTATCGATTATCTGATTGAATACTTACTACCTCATTTGCAAGTTTCAGATGTATTCGTCTAATTTAGGCTTGAATCTTGATATATGCTAATATGCAATTCCGCATTTAGTATATTGTTTCAGTGTTCTTTTTTATGTTTCTATCTATTTGATTGTAAACTTAGTCAATTGAATGATTTTGGGTTTTGTGGAAGTTGAATTGGATAAATAGGTGTATTTTTATGTATAATATCTATATTTGAGATGACAATTAGTGAAATGTGAGTGTTCATTGTATGAACTGTAGATTTTAAGGTTTATATCGGATAAAGTAAAAAAAAAAAAAACTTATCACAAAGCCCCCTCAGACCTATTCGCTAGTTTGCTCTTTGCTTAGTACTTGTTAGATTATTAGTTATTAGTATTAGTATTACTAGTTTGGTTAATTGCATATTGCTATTTGGGTAATTGTTATCTGGTTATTGCTACTTGCTAATTGCTCAACGTTTAATGTTTATATTATGTATAATATATTTTTTAAATCTAGGAGTCTCCTTTTTATTTTTCGCCGGGACCCTAAATATGTTTGGACCGGCCCTGATCAAGCCTTCCTTAATTGTCAAGCCTTAAACAACAATTGTATCTTCTACATATATGTATCCAAATAAATATACTGAATCTTGAATTTAACATAATTTTTATGTATGATGTTTACTCCAATTTCGAAAATGAAACTATCTTTAAAACAATCTCTTTGGTCTTTCTACTTTATTAAATTCTTATACTAGATTAGATACCATAACTTACTAAAAGCACATTGTTTTTAATATGATTATTACAAATACAAACAACAAAAGTATATCCAAACATCATATTTTCTTAAGACCATTTTATTATATACGGTTTATTTTAGTATCAAAGTCACGTCATCACTTTTATTTTGCATGTATAACTAAACACCCTCTAAAAAAGCAGAAAACCACATATATAATAATAAACTTAGGAATTCCTTCCTCCAACTTATACTTTTATTCAACAGATCGCCCCCACATCAACATGATCAATGCATACGCCATTGATGCGTAAAATCAGGTTAAGTATAAGTAGTATTCAAGTTTTTTCACTTGAATCGTGTATATATAGCATAGATAAGTCAGGGTCGAAACCTCAGGAAATAGTTAAACTAATTAAGACAAGTATCACCATAATATGGTTTTTAATAAGCTTTATAATAAGAATAATTTTTAAATGAAGCAAATACTATCATATCAAGGATATATTCACTATAATTCAATTCGGACCCTTGTTAAGATCAAAACGCAATCTACTAGGTTGAAAAAATTATTGTGGTTAACTTATATTATATATATATATACACGGTTGGAAGTAATTATCAATTTATCATTTGTGTAAACTTATATTATGACAATTTTCGTATTATTATGTAATAGTTTTTCTAGGTTTTATATGTATGTGTGGCACACGGTTTAGGACGGAAAAAGTGGCGGCATTAACCACTACCACCACAACAGCCGCCGTCAATCACCCCACAACCGCCGGTGACCACCCTATAAACAAGTATGTACCCTGGAAACAATTAGTGTTCATCCAATTCTTTATTTATATATATTTTGATTTCTTCGATCTTGTACTTAAGATTGTTGTTTTCATGATGCCTATCGATAATCATTCCGCTATGAACCATTCTTCAACCCCTAGAATATGAACATGGTATCAGAGTCAATGGCTCGATCTAACAAAGAAAGATGATATCAGTCAAAACATTGTACATCTTCGAACATAGAAACTGTTAGAGATACTTAATCTGCATAATTTTCGAATTTGGTTACTACAAAATTTTGGAACATAAAGACCGCATGAACTTAGAACTTAGGCACTGAATAAATTTTCAAGATCTTGATCTGCAGTTTACTATGATCGAGTGACAGAAACTCAATGAACGGAAAAAGGAAGGCCACTTCGAACATCAATTCGGCAGAAAACTTGGTTACTGGAACATTGCAAGCAACAAAATCGAAGGGAAGAAGGATGACATGAATAAACAAACATGGCAGAAGGATCAAGAAAAATCTTGGACTTCAAAGAAGTCTTGAACTCGCTAATCTTCTAAAAGATTGGCATATTGAAGGAGAAAACGAAGAGAAGAGAAAGTAAAACCCGAAATGTTATCGGTATCAAAATCGCTTGGGAATGTCCCACGAAAATTATAGGTCGCTTAAACAAAGTTGATATCCTACATATGTGGATCGAATAATAATCAACGGGTACTAGTTGGTAAAAGGAACAGACACCGGAAATTGGAACAGGATGTGGTATGTAAACGCGAAAATCGATATTCACATGACGCTGAATTGTGATCAGTTTATAATCTACAAGGAGAATTATACAATCTACAAGGATGGACATCAAGAACCGATTGCTAGCTATCCATGGTATCGGTGAAGTAGAAATCGAAAATGACGAAGCATATTTCACCGTGCCATACATTTCTCACGCTCCTGGAATTAATATCAATGTTCTTAGCATGGAACAATTGATCTTGCAAGGCTTTGAAGTCAAAATCGAAAATAAACTATGTATTATCACTCGTATGGGAGTAAATCGACAACTTCCCGATCACATACAACCATCGGCCCAAATTGAAGAAGACCCAATCAAAAAACATGTGGAGATCGATGGAAAAATGGTACCAAGCGTCATAGAAAATTTCGATGACTGCATATCTTTTATGGTATTGACGAATTCCGATCGAGTTTGCTATACGGATAAAGAGTTGTTTGAAAGAAAGTTTGAAGAAGTAATCAAATGGCTCTACGAAATGAAAAACGGTGATGAACTAGCACTACCACCAAATCTTGCCGGGTTGGATATTTGTTTATTTGACTTATACAAACTCATAACCAAATTATTGAATGGAAAGAAATGGCGATGAGTTTCGACTATTCTCAATGCTATGGTGAAGCTTTTAAAGACTTGTATGAAAGTTACTTATTGATACCGCGGGAATTTTACGAATTTGGACTAAAGAGGTTTATCCAGATCTTGTACACTGCTTTGGGCAATATCGGCTCAACAGGTGTTTTAGACATGAGCATTGGTCGAAGGGATTAAGATATTGCAAGTGGACGGGAGGCAGCATGAAACCTCGAAACATTTGAAGAAAAGGAAGAAGACCCTAGCTTCAAGGAGTACTGTGAATCGGACACAAACACTCCCAAGATGGACAATGATGATTTCATCATCATGAATTGATCGAAGACTTTGAAGATCAGTAACTATGTACAAACGATTTTGATAATTAAGGGAATTAATTATCAATATATCATTTGTGTAAACTTATATTATGACAATGTTAGTATTACTATGGAATAGTTTTATAGGTTCTATATGTATGTGTGACACCCGGTTTTGGAGGGAAAAAGTGGCGGCAGTAACCACACCACCGCAACTACGTACCGCCGTTAACCACACCATATATAACCACCAGTGACCACCCTATAAATAAGTATGTACCCTCGAAACAATTAGTGTGTATCCAATTCTCTGTTTATATATTTCGATTTCTTCTTATGATTAAGATTGTTGTTTTCATGATGCCTATCAAGAATCATTCCACTATAATCATTCTTCAACTCCTAGTATTCGAACATACACTAACTATTACTATTTTTCTAATTAACATCAAATATGTATATATAAATAAATAAATTAAGATATCAAGAGACTATAAGATAAAACACCTAGCTAACAACAAAGGGAATTTTGTGTAATTTTAGATTACTATGAACGTAATACATGAACGTACAAAAATTGCAGAAGGGTACAATTTCTTGCAGATGAGTTAATTAATTAAGCTAGCTACTTTATATATAGTCCATATACATCCTCATTTTATAACTCTCATTTAAAGATTATGATCGGTTTATATGGAAATCAAGATGACTGAAAAAAAAAACTCAAAATATCAAGTAATATAGTCTCAATATATATTACACACCATTAATATCTAATTACAAGAAATAATCATATATATGTATAGTATAATGAAAACTTTAAAGCATATAATATCTTTGTCACATTGATCGCAAGCTAGGGCATTCGAATATTGTTATTGTTCTGGGAACGAACCTTAGTCTGTGCTTCAAAACCGAAGGGTGCTTTTTCTTGAGAATCACTCATGTTAAATAATGGCATGAGTGAATTTGGTGGTACAGGTTGAGAACTTGAGCTTAAGAAATGGAATTGATTATTTTGTCTTATAGGATCATGACTATTCTCTCCTAAATTAGGTATAAGGTATGGAGGGAAGGTAGAAGGTGCGATGGCAGCAGGAGGACACAAGAAAAACTGAGATGCAGATGGGATAGCCATAGAAGAAGAAGAATCAGTTTGAGATGGCACTGCTAGTCCTTGGTTGCCAAATTGGGATATTGATAGATTTGAAGGTGGTTCCCAATTATAGTATGGATTGTATGGAAACAATCCTGGATAAGAAGAATACTGAGGTATGGGAAAAAAGTTCAAACCTCCATTTCCATCTCCATTAATTTCTTGTTCATTAACAATCCACTTGTTTTCAACTAATGCTTCCTTTCCTTTCTTTCTTTGATGATCTCCATGATCATTGATAGATCCTTGTTTGGTGTACAGTAAGGTTCTATTTCCAACATCTTTCACAAATGTTGAATTCGGAGTAGTACCAAGAAATTGAGAGAAAGAAACTTGAGGTGAATTATTCAAATCTTGAGAAATTAAGCTTGTAGCTGGAGCTTGATGGAATTGAGTGAAATCTCCAGGTAGCATTTGGAGAGGTGGAAGCTTATCTATATCATCTTTTGTTGACTCAATCAGCCAATCTATAACCTTGCTTGGTTGGTTTAACCCTAGCCTATCTTGAAGATCATATAGTTGAATAGCTGTAGGGACAGAAAGCCTAATTCTTCGGTCTCTCAATCCTTTTACCGTGCAAACCTTGCTATGCCTATCTTTCCCACCAAAAGCCTTGGATACCCTTACGATGCGTGGGTTCTTAAAACCTGCCCATTGTCTAGAAGTTGATGTATACTTAGGTACCATAGTGCTTGCCTCATTGCTATCACCTTCTTGCTTTGCCTGAACTGAAGTATTAATGTTGAACATCTTGCTTCTTGCATCATCTGGCTGCAAGAAAGCAGCTAAACAAACAACTGCACACATGTTACTAATTATGTTCATGTAATTAAGCTATATATACTTAATTTTATTCATTTTAACCATGGAAACGGCATTAGCTTAATTAGGTTATACTAACTTATTAAATAGCCAGGGTTAATTGAACACTAGAAATTTAGTGCTTCTCCAGCCTTCATAGGAATTAGGGAGATCTATCAGTAGGAGTTGAATATTTCATAGAGATATTAATTAAGAACAAAACTAGGGTTTTGTTTTCAAGATCTAAAACATGCTAGCTAGATTCTCTTGTTATAAACAGAAATTGATGAAAGCTGAGAAGATGAACACAAACAAGCAGGTAAGATTGAGATTATTTAAATGTGAGGACTAATTAATTAATACCTGCAAATAAGATCAATCTGTTATAGTACTTTGATCGAAGGTAGATCATAAAAATAACTCACATCCAGTGAAACGACCATGTGCCTTTGGTACTGCGCAGATCAGCAGGCAGCAATTTATTGTGAACTTTCCAGTAAAGTGAAAGAGGGATAGAAAAAGCTCCAGCCCCAAATGGAACTGATGAAGAATCTGTATGGAAGTTCTTCGGCGAGCTGTGTAAGAAACTGGTTTTCAATAATTTGCAACAAAAGGAATTGAAAGCATTACAGATCTGTGTCATATCTATTTATATCATTCTTAAAACTAGCATCTAAGATATTGTGTTGTTTTATTTATTATTTTAATTTTTTGTGAAAAGATAATAATTTTCAGAATCTTACCATGTTGCACGCGAAAGAAAAGAAAAAGGAATGGCGAATTTGCGACCATGTGGTGTCTTTGTCAGCCGACACGCAAGTTACATAAGTGCATACCACAAACTGAACATTCTGGTTAGTGAAGAAATTTCTACTAGTCTTCCTTATAGTAATCATGTAGTTGTATATCAATGATATATGATGGTTATGATTAAACCAATCAATGTCTATATATAGTACCCAAAAAAGTTAATAATAATAAAAAAAACCTTCAACTATATATATGATGGACCATTCTAGCCTATAGATATGTAGAAAAAGTGGTTTAGTTATGTATTGACTATCACATATTACATATAGCTAGCTTTATCAGTCAATTTCTAATTAAGTTATTCATATGCATGCTTGGTTACCCACTCTCAAGGTTACCTAATACTATTCAAACATACATACATTCATACAAAACATATGCACAGACACATATACATACTAGATTTGGAGAAAAGAATTAAAGGTTTAATTAACAATAATTTCAAATAATTACATACTTTCTTAGTTGTGGCATGCATATTAACGTGTTATATAACAATACAATGTAACAGTATATATGTATGTACACTTCTTAAGTGATTAAAATTAAATCAAGCATATATATATTTAATTTATGCTAACACATCAAGTGCCAAAGATGGTCAATTAATGATATGCTCATGCATAGATCAGCTTGGTGCTAATGTCTGAAGTAAAGAGGACATCTTAATCTGAACGTCACTAAATATTAATATGAAGAATGCTAAGCAAAACCCATGGTTAACAGCCAGTTTGTGGTTATTATAAATATGCATGCATGTATGCAAATAAATAGTTAAGGATAGAGCCAATATATGCATAACTAAGTAATTTGTTGAATAATTAAGGTTAAATTTTAGACCAAAATAACTATAAATGAATGGGTTAAATTGTTAACCATATTAATGTTGGTCTTGACACCAAAGTAATTAAGCAGAATACTTTATCAACTTTAATTGCAATCGATCAATACAAGTTCACGAAGCTAGCTAGGGTTCGTCTATTAACGTACTACCTCGATCACATTTTTATTTTTATGTTTTCGGAATGATTGACATGTAGTACGTACTTAATAAGTACTGTTGATCGATCACAACCACTTTATGGTTATATTTTTAATTATCTATTACTTATTAATTAAGTTGGCTTAATTAATATGATTAAGCTTCAATTCGTAATTTTCAGACCAAATAGGTATAAAAGTTTTGTTAACTAACCATGTATATATAGGCTGTCTGGCTGGGCGTAAATCCTTAATTGTAAAAGATGGATCGATCGAATTTGCAGGACGTGGATGTGTGTGAAAGCTGTGGTTTGAACCACAGAATTGAAAGATTGCAGCTTATTAGATGATAAAGGCCAGCCAGCTACTAGTATGTGTAGAGGAGGGACCAAAAGATAGAATAAGAGTATTTTAAGGGTATCCCACTGTTTCATTGCTTATTGCTCTCGATCGATCGGGACCACTTTGCACACACACACACACACACACACACACATATATATATATATATATATATATATATATATATATATATATATATATATATATATATATATATATATATATATATTATAATTACTTGCAGCTAGTCACATATATGAAAATGAATAAATACGTACTTATACGTGATATTTATCTATATATATATTCTAATATATGTTTATTTATATATTTAACTTCCATGATCAGAGAAATCATAGTTGGGTTGTTGCATGTAGTCTTATAAGTTCTTGTAGACTTCAAGTTACATTTTGTTTGCTTGAGTTAAGGGTTGTATGAAGCCTGCTCCTGATCATGGTTGTAGCTTGCCATTGAACCTTTCTTGCTGATAGCTAGGTAAGTACACTGTTTTTTTTATCTTCTATCAAAATACTAAATGAGTAAGAGACTGGTTGATAAAAAAAGATTTGTTTAGTGCCGAATGTTTCAAAAGATTGTTTCCGAATAAAAAAATTGTTTGATAATACTTCTAAAATGTGGTCTGAATAAAAAAATTACATTAGTAACCTTTAATTAACCATATATCATAATCTTTGAATAAAAAAGGATGATCGAGTCAAATCATACAGATATGCTATAGTTCGGTGTTGAAATATAATCAAACTCGTCTACAAATTCATTAGTTTCATTATTGTGCAACTTTATTAAAGTGTTTTATAAGTTTTTAGATCATTTCGGTCAAATAATAAAGAGAAATTCATGAAAACATAAAAACGTTTTAAATATACAACGTACATTAAAACCCAACATCATCGTCCACCACGGCAGAGGAACATGTACTTTTTCGAATGGTTGATAGCTTCGAAGATTTTTAGCGAACTAGGGGCGCTATTCATTACTTTAAATCATTTGATATATATCAACTATAAAGTTTGTTGTTGTCACTTGATAATTAGTTAATTAGTTTAGTACTTTTTTAGTTTATTAGTTAAATAGATTACTTGAATCACTTGCACACCAATTATATTTATTATTTTTCGATGTTAAAAAAAATTGGTGAGTTTTCTTGAAGAGTTAAATTACTTGATATCAAGTTAATTAGTTTGTTTAGTTGAATAATTGAATAACTTTATAATTGATTAACATATAAAGTTTTCCAACATACATGTATCCTATAGTCAAGAAAGAAAAAAAGAAGAATTTGAAAACCTAAAAGGATTTCCAACAAGATCGATGGATAAATTTATAATATTTTTTGAAACCTAAACGATTGTAGGTTTATAATTCAGCGTTTTCATATACTTTAGTATTTTAAGAGGTCAATTTTTTATTGTTGCCTAATTCCCAAAAATGTTTGAGACTCCCTGAATATTTATGTGTACGTGCATATGGATGCAATAATTAATGGTTGTGATAGTTATGACTTATGACCGTTGGTGATGAGTTAATTAGCTAGTGATACTAACTTGCGATTAGTGATAACAGTTATGATATTCAGTAGATGCATTTATGTATTCAAAGTATGTACGTGTTGACGTAGAAAGTCATAAAACGTTCAATCAAAGTTATAAAGCTACTTTGATCTTTGGCCCTACGAATAAACAAAATCCAACACCGTTGTAACATAAGTTAGAAAATTAACTGATTTATCAAAGTATACACACACACACACACACATATATATATATATATATTGTGTGTGTTACAATGAAACTCCTCTTCTAGCCAATATATAAATTTTTTGCTGGCACTGCTCGTACTAGTCTTTACATCTCTTAAATTTAATTCTGAGGGATATACTGCAGGCAGCCCAGCAAAGATAAAGACATGACACACACACACAGAGGGAGAGAGAATTTCTGTATTTTCAAATGTGCAGGGAGGGATACCACAGAAATTAATTATATATAGTGGACAAAATAATAGAAATTAAAGATTTAGAAGAAACCAAATGGTCCCGTCCAGATCGAAAGGTGCTTCTAAATATTTTTCAAAATGCATGTTTCAGACACGACACAGTTGCTACTATTTTTCAAGACAGCGTACACAGACTACTATCACTACTACTGCTGCTAACTGCAGCTAGCTCAGTATATTTATTTAATTATGCATATATATATATATATATATATATATATATATATATATATATATATATATATATATATATATATATATATATATGTACCCAATTTAGCCCTTCAAAAAGGTTTGCATATCTCAAAAGTTCAAAATATCATGCATCAACATTCATTTTTAATATATAACAATTAAGTAAAGATGGATATTGGATCATCATCGATCTTTTCAAAGCTAGGGATGTGCTGATCATGAAATGACGGGTTGGGCAAGCTTGATGCCTAATTTAATACTACAAGTAATTTGTCTAAATTTAATCAAGTGATTTAGTTAGATCATAATAAAATCAGATTTTTTTTAACTGAAGGTAGTAATTTTTTAGCAGTAATTAGTTTAAAGGAGGAAGATGAAAAAATCATGCATGTGTCAGAAGAAAATGTGAGATTTAAGCAACAAGTAGTGTCATTTAGTAGACAGTACCCACATATGCGAGCCTTAACTGTCACCATCGATCTAGAGAGAGAGAGAGAATGATGAAGCAAAAATAAATCATGGGAAAAATGATTGACGAAATGATCCCCAAAAATGATGACAATAACGGTAGAAAGCATCATGTGAAGTCATTTTCATAGTCAGGAAAACTCATCATATCGATCTCCTTTTGTTGCATTTGCATGCTCGATCTGCATAATTCGATCATGCATGCCAGCAGCTAGCATGCATGCAAGTCTCGATCGTCATATATAGCTAGAGGCCATAAATGCATGCTACAAAAACACGAGAAAAAGATATCGAGACGTGCACAGCTAGCTAGCACGCACAATGATATGATAATTAAATGAGACGGCCGGTCAATATATAGCATGCTATATATCGATCATACGAACCAAAAAACAAAACAAATTGCAGCACGCCAGCCAGCACAAAACAAAACAAACTAATTAGCTTGAGTACTGATGTTGGTGGGTGATATTTTTATTATGTTTAATTTACTCCATATTGATACTTCAAAATCTTTCAACACATTTGACTCTTTCGTTCTTAAAAAAAAAACATTTCAAGTTTCGTCTTTTTAAATAAGTATCTGATAGTTAAGGTGTTAATTTAAGTACTGTAAGAAATTAAGGTGAAAATAGGCTAGATCTTAATTAATTATCCTGCAAATTAGTTTTATTGCTTTCTTAGCTGCATACTATATATAATACTAAGATGTTGATAGTGATGCATTGTGAGTGTGGGCTATGGATGTTGTTGTCCTTTTAGACAGTTGAAGATGAGGTTAGTTTAATTAGATATATATATATATATATATATATATATATATATATATATATATATATATATATATATATGGGTGAGGAACCCTGAATTGTGTAGGACCAAGTAATATTGGCCTGGCATCCAAAGACCAGTCGCTACTGGACCAGCAGCGGTCAATGGATCAATGCACGCTGCAGCGTGCCTACGGTTACTTCTTGCGGTTGGTTAGTCATGGAAATGTTGGCCGGGTTACTATCTTCGGTGTGAAAGTAGTTGGTGACTAATCACAGTTATTAACTAACCATATCGGATTAAGAGTTCGAGGCGTGCCAGGGTGTACGTTTCAAGTTCCACTAGTACAAAAAAGGCTTTCAGGCCTGGCTATTTTAGACATTTAGGCCCGGTTTTGTGAGAGGCCTGAAAGGGGGAGTATGAAAGTCAAGTGTTTCAGGCCCGGTTAAAAAACCGGGTCTGAAGGTGGTTTTTAAGCCCGGTTATTTACCAAAAAAGAGGGTCTGTATGTATTCTCATGAGTGTCCAAAAGTATACTTTTAAGCCCTATTCTTTACTTAATTAACCGGGCTTGAATGTCTATTTTTTTTAAAAAAAATTATTTTGTTTTTTATTGTTTCTTGCTATCATTAGCCAACAATATTCATATCAAACCAAAATGACTCATTAATAACAATTCCAAATATTTGGTTTCGGCAATTCTAGCCATTTTTTGAATGAACCAATACATTATATATGTCAAAAGCTACATGTTTTTGCCACAATCTAGTGCTCCTATACATAAAATGAGTCTAAGAATTATAACTATACATCAATAACACTTGTAATAACATATTTCTTAAACTTGAACAACAAAGAATTCGATCGTCTCTTGTCATTCAAAATAAGCCCTACACAAATAAGAAAATTAAATCATCTTAGTAAATAATAGCCAATGTAAAACAATATATGTTATTAAATCTAACTATTCAAACATGAAGTAACATTCCATCTGTATGTATTTTTAATTAAATAATATGTTAGCTGTTAACTGTTTAATAAGAAATACAAAACATCTCCTATTGGTTCAGTTTAAGTCATGTTGTATCATAAGAAGATGATATACATGTTTTATTTTATATTCTCACTAAATAAAACTCACTGGGTGGAAGATTGTCAATTTACAATGGTGCAGCATGTGGTACTTTGGATCTATAGCTAGGTGAATAATGTTCAAATATAAAATAGAGTTTGTAGTTCCTCGAATTGATGTGTATGTCGCCATATACAAAGTAAGATAAAATATTACAGCAACACGTGGAGCACATAACATACCTTCTGCTGGTTTTCTATCTTGATTCCCATTTGTTCAATTTGATCTGCCAATGACTAAACAAAAGACAATATCTTAAGAGTAAGAGAATGTGATATTAACCTAAAAAAAGTGCATCACAACTTTACAAGTTCCTCAATCCTCATATTAGCTGAATATTTAAAATTTAATCTCCAAGATGTTATAAAAATGCTATGGATGCAGTAGATATTGACTGTTAACATTGCATATCCAAATGATAATGTGCGAAATCTGTTACTAATGCCTCTATGTACGAAATTTACTAAACACAAACAAGATATGTAACATACATATATAAACAAAACTGTAAGTGGGGGTCAAGTGAAAAACATCTTTAAGTGGGGGACAAGTGAAAAACATCTTAAGCTCCTCAATGTGTGTGCTTCGGACCTCCTGATCTATTAAGGCACCAGAAATCATCCGTTGTTTATGTGCTTGAACTGCCTCCAAATTGTAATCAAGTTTTAAATTCTAAACTTATAAGGGGTGTTTGGATGTGCATTCCAGAATTGATTAACTGATTATTTGGTCGAAGCTCAGTTTCATACCAGCTGTAACAAAACATTATGTACACCTCTCTTTCAGCCAGACTTTTAATCTCATCTTTTTTCAATAGAATAGCTTTTTGGTCATTATGTCTATTAATTTCTTAAGTAATCAGTATATGTCAAACAGTAAAATAACTACTAACATAATTGTTTTTAACTACAGCAGAATAATATCAAATCAATCAGCAAACACAAACAGAAATTATTTCAGGCTTTCATGGTAAATAAGAAACAGATAAGAGTATGAAAATAGAACTTTGAACTTCTAATCATGTTGATGTGATTAATATATACACAAGACAAATGTATAATAAGGGAGTACCATGACAAATGATTTAGATGCTACTGTAAGGTTGATTCCAGCTCCTCCAGTCTTCAACGACATTAATAATACCTACAATCATTTATAAAAAAAAAGAAAATAAACTAAAACAAAACAAAGAATCAAAGGTTGATTCCACTGAACCAATGAATCATTTATGTGGTCACTCTATTATTAAATACCTGCAACAGCGAGGTCCTTGTGCTCTATCGAGTAACCGAGCAACTGAGCAACTGCCTGTCGATTGAGACACCGAGAGAGAAGTCTGCCAAGAATCCAAGCAACTGAGCAACTTGCTGTCGATTGAGAAACCGAGCAACTAGCTCTCGAGAATCCGATTGCAGTCTGTCGAGAAGCCCTAGAAAGTAGTGACGACAGCCGAGAGAGACGAGAAAGAGGCGACGAGAGACAAGAAGAAATCGCAGACAGCAGGGACGAGAGACAGAGGTCGAAATCGACGGAGATGATCGGAGGTTGAAGTCGACGGAGATGACCTGAGGATGAAGTCGACACGAAGAACGGAAGAAGAAGTCTCGAGAGAGGGGGAGGCGACTGAAGGTTGCAAAATCATTTGGGGGAGGGGGGGAACGCGCATATACAGATTTAGGGTTGCAAAAACTTAGGCGGGAGATTGAAAATTTTGAGTAGATTTAGGCTCGGTCTTCATACAAAAAACAGGGCTTGAATGTTCAGGCACTTGGTGGAACACGTACGGAGACATCAACTTTTAGACCCTGTTTTTTATATAGAAACTGGGCCTGAATGTATATTAGACTTTTAGACTCGGTTTTTTTCTTTCAAACCGGGCTTGTATATGCTAAAAACGCGCGTGAGGGCTTTTTAGCCCGTTTTTTTTACGTTTTATTAAAAAACCGGGCCTGAATAGGAGGGCCTGAAAGACATTTTTGTAGTAGTGTTCGTCTAAGATGGATAGATTAGGTAAACTAGCTAGATACGAAGTATGTGCCTAAACTTAAGTAAAACTGTAGCTAGAATAATACATGTTTAAGAAAGGGACATATGATAAGAGAGAATATTAAACTTGATTAAAAATAAAATATAAAAAGATAATGAGAGAGAAAGTTAGAGAGAGAGTGAGTGAGAGAGAGAGTGAGAGGGGTGCTGCTGGGGTGGCCGGACATGGAAATGGTAGAAATGGGCAAGCAACAGAGTACAAGTTTAAGTCAAACGCATCAAATGGAAGTTCACTTTTCTTCTGCAACTTCCCACAGGAAACATCCACGCTAAAATTGTGGAGTCTTTTTAAATACTTTGGAAAGGTCTTGGATATTTATGTATCAAAAAGATTCTCAAGAAGTGGACTAAGGTTTGGGTTTGTAAAGTTTGCAGCAAACCACGACATAGAACATTTAATAAAGGGTTTTAATGGAATATGGATTGGGTCTTACAAACTGAGATGTGCTATAGCTAAGAGTAATGAAAACAAAGATAGGAGCAGTTATTATAAAAATGTTGGAGCTTTTAATGCAACAGAAAACATATACAGTACAAGAACATTCAATAGGGCGGGGGGCAAAACAAATGGAAGATCCTTTGTTGAAGTTCTGACAAAAGCCAAAGAGATAAGGGTTGCTGATATGAAGAACAATCATCGTACTGGTCCTACCATATTGGAGAAAAAAGATAATGAAACTATCAAAGGTTGGGGACACATCACAGATCTAAAGAAGATTGAAGGGATAGATGAAATTATGGCGAGATGTATCATCGCAAGACTGAAGAAGGTTGAAATGTTGGAAGAACTATCATCCATACTTACCATAATCTGCCCAAATATCAAAGATTGGAAATTCATTGGTGGTAAAGAGGTCATGTTAGTATGTGATTCAGTAAGTTCATCGGAGAAATTCGTCCAGAACAAGGAAAGTGAAATCTGGAATTGGTGTGACAGCATAACCGAATGGTCTCCAGACTACTCAAACGGGGTACACAGACTTGTGTGGATTAAGGTATACGGTATGCCTCTTGATCTATGGAAAGAAGAGAACTTCATAAGGGTGGCGTCAAATTGGGGTGAAACAATATCTACTGAAAATTGCTCATGGAAAGATTCAAGAGCAATGGTGGCAGGGAAGATACTCATAAACACGTCATACAACTTCCCATTATTAGATAGATACATAATAAAATCAGAGGGATATTCAAGAGAGATCTTAGTTAGGGAAGATGGTTGGGTGGACGCTACTGAAGATGAGGTACCTGATTCGGACGAAGATAGTTCAAAAGCAAGTTTCGATGGTTGGTTTTCCGGTGAAGAGGAACACGACGGCGAACCAGTTCAAATCTCGCCAAAAAACTCTCCGGCGAAAAAAGGAAAAAAGAGTGTCCCGAGGAGATCTACCCCGTACCCTGCAAACGGATCTTCTAGACCTCACTCGGTCAACTCTATGTCGTACTCGGGGAAACAGCTTACACCAAAAAGTAACTTCGGCGGCTATGAGGTGGAAAAGACTGTACGACCAAATCCAAATGTTTCACGGAGTCCTAATTTTAAAAATAGATCTTCAAAGTGGGTCCAGCAACTCAATGTTCTAAATGAAGAGGAGCCCATCAATAGTAATATTGCTGGGCCGGAGAATACTTTTCCAAAAGAGAACATTACAAGCCCAATTACGTTGGGCCCAAGCTATACAAATAATGTAACCATGATTAATCCGGAGGGACATACGGGTTCCATTTATCTAAAAGAGGGTGGGTTTATTAAACAAAAGGGGATTCCTCATCCACAGAAGATGGTCGCTGAAGGTAGTACGATGCAATCAAATTCAGAAGCTCTCGTTGAAGATTTACAACCCCAAATGAACATTCAACAAACTCAAGAAAGCTTAGTGTCAATGGTGCCGGAATCCTTACCGACGCTAAGGAAAGCTAAATCAAAGTCTGTGAAGCAAACTATTCCAACGTTAGTAAATATGAAAGCAAATTGGATGGGAAACGGTAAGCTGAGCCTGAATGTAATGAAGAAAATGGCTAGATCTAGGGGGAAAACAGGTCTGTTAGCACCAGCAAGGTCGAAGGGATCCAACCGGAAAAACTCTGATTCAACCAATCCAGGTAAGTCCATTTCCAACTCCTCGGAAAACCTGGCAAAATTAGGCCACAAAGTAGGCTTCTATCAGATGGAAATCAACTGAGTCAGTTAGTATTAACTAAAGTGGGTCATACAAGTATTATAATGAAAGTAATATCGATAAACATTAGAGGATTGAGATCTCTGGATAAACGTAAGTGGATCAGAGGTTTGTGTTTCAAAGAAAAACCAATAATCTTAGGCATACAGGAAACAAAATTAGAACATATAGATGATGATATAGTGGAGGAAATTTGGGGAAATACAGAGTTTTTGTATGCATACGTACCATCTACGGGTACGGCTGGGGGGATACTAACAATCTGGGATCCACGTTTTTTGCATAAGGTTTCTTCTTTTGGGGAAAAATATTATCTGGCAATAGCAGGTACATGGAAAGGAAGGAACGATCAATGTACATTCGTTAATGTGTACGGGCCTCACACAACAGTCAAAAAAATGGAGTGCTGGATGTCACTTTCAAACCTTTTGTTACAAGTGGGAAATAAAGTAATGTTGTTTGGGGATTTTAACGAAGTGAGGCAATCTTCTGAAAGATTGAACGCAGAATCAGATAAAAGAAACATGGCGGATTTTAATTCATTTATTGCGGAGAATGGTCTACTGGAGTTGCAAATGGGAAATATGAGATATACTAGAGTGGGGATAGATGGAATGAAGTTCAGTAAACTTGATAGATTTTTCACCACTCAGGTTTTTCAACATTGGTGGAATGGATTGTCATGTGTAGCACTTGAAAGAAAATGGTCGGATCATTGCCCAATCATGTGTCACGTAATTGTACAAGACTCGGGACCCAAACCATTCAGATTCTTCGATACTTGGCTCAAAAACAAGGAATGTGCGGTACTAGTAAAGGAGACTTGGAGCAAAGAGGTACAAAGGGGTAACCCAGATTTTCAATTTCAACAAAAACTAAGGAATGTGAAAGAAAAATTGAAAACTTGGGCAAAGGAAAACTTTGGGTTGATTGACAGTCAAATCGAAAGTCTTAGCAAGAGAGTTTTGGAGGGAGAACTTTTGGCAGAAATGAACTTGTTACAAGAAGATGAAAAAAATAAGTGGAAACACGTTTGCAAAGAATTGAAAGAAAAAGAGGAGGTCAAAAGAGATATGATACGACAAAAATCAAGAATATCATGGCAGGCAGACGGAGATGAAAACACAAAGTTCTTTCACAAGTTTATCAAAAGAAAAAGTTGGGCTAACAACATTGCAGGAACGTTAGTCAATGACATTTGGGTGGACAAGGCAGAGGAGATAAAAGAGGCGGCAGAAAATTATTTTGGGGATTTCTTCAAAAAGAAAAAAGATCCAGTTTGGGGTTTCAAAAGCAGCAGATTCAAGACTGTTGGTGTACCCTATGCTTGGGCCTTAGGTAAGGCCTAAACATATGGTATACCCAATGGGCTTGGGCCCATCTTACCACATCTTACCCCATCTTACCCTAGACACCTCCCTATATATTAGGGAGGGCACCAAGGTTCAAGGGGCTCTCTCTCTCCCCCTCCATCAGCACCCACACATGGAGTTATTTCCATACACACATACTCTCTCTATCTCCTTACAAAGGAATCATATGATCATCATGATCATACTCATGCCTTCCGTCTCTAATGACCATGGGTTCATAAACCACGAGATCCTCATGTCACCCCCGCCATGGACACCGTTTCCTAGCTCGGGGTTAACCACCGCAACGGGAGACTAAACATCCAATCCTCCTTCACTCCGATCTGCTGCACAATATGTACATGTGCGTTCTTACGTGCAAACAAATGGCGCCATCCGTGGGACCTGGACAAAAATCCACGAGAAGAACTCCATGAGTTCGTGTTCTTGGTTTCTTGCCCAAAGGTTCATGTTTCCTTTATCAAAATTTAAGGTCAGGCCTTCCAATTTTATTTATGAACTTAATGTTTGGATGAACAATCATAAATGAGGTTTGTCTTCTACAAACCATGATGTTTTGTTGTTCACCCCTCATGAAGGTTCATGTTTATTTACTGATATGTGAGCATGGATCATGATATATGCTTCCTTTTACACGCTGCAAGCAATAAAGTACAGCTTAAATATGAAATATGAATACACACACATATTCCAGGCCTCAGAATCGCCACTCCAGGCCTCTAGATTCACCATTCCAGGCCTAGAAAATATTTATTCTGATGTTAATATATGTATTATGATGTTTTAAATAAAAAAAGAAAAGAAAAGGGGGGACAAGAGTACAATAAAGGACATGACAGCTTTATTAAAGCAAGACATGACAGCTCACTAGTACATGACAAGACATGACAGCTTTAATAAAGCAAAAAAGAGGGCTCCACACAACCTACCTTTTTAGCTTTGTCAGCTTTATCAGCTACTTTAGCTTTTTCAGAAGGCCTTCTCCTTGACAGCCCCTACACCCGGAAATCAAGCCTGAACCAGGCCGATATATGTACAAATACTAACAACATTAGTAATAGGTCTGATGTCACCCGTGCTGACCTGCCTTAGTCCATGAGTGATCTGGCCTGCAGTCACCTGGAGTGACCTGCCCAGACCTAACCTGGCCCGCAGTCACCTGGAGTGACCTGCCTTAGTTCTTCAGCGACCTGCCCAGACCTGCCCTGGCCTGCAGTCGCCTGAAGTGACCTGCCTTGCCCTGGAGTACCCTGCAGTTACCTGCCCTAACATGCAGTCACCTGCCTTAGCCTGCAGTGACCTGCCCTGCCCTGGAGTGACCTGTCCATGAGCGACCTGCCCAGACCTAACCTGGCACGCAGTCACCTGAAGTGACCTGCCTTAGTTCTTCAGCGACCTGCCCAGACCTGCCCTGGCCTGCAGTCGCCTGAAGTGACATGCCTTGCCCTGGAGTACCCTGCAGTTACCTGCCCTAACATGCAGTCACCTGCCTTAGCCTGCAGTGACCTGCCCTGCCCTGGAGTAACCTGTAGTGACCTGCCCCTGCCTGCTGTCACTTACCCTGATCTTCCTTGGCCTGAAGTAACTTGCAGTGACCTGCCATGACCTGCAGTTACGTACCCTGACCTGCAGTCACCTGGAGTGACCTGCCTTCCCCTGCACGCTCAAATTGTTCCTTAATTTTGCGTAACTTAAGTGTTGAACTTGTAAAAGCCATAACTTGTGATCCTTCAGGAGTTACGAGGCCCATAATCAGTCGACGGAAAGCTCTCGACGAGACGAACCCCTTGACCAGTCAACTGAAGTTCACTGGCCTGAGCTTCAGGCCCAAATTCGACCATTTAAGGGCTCAATTTCACTTTTCCCCCAATTTACTCATTTTTTAAGCATTATTTGCTCACCGTTATTGATACAAATCATGTATTTTTGGGGATTCTTTGAATTTACTTCATATCTGATATTGTTAATTGCAGTATTTTGCCATCAATTTCAATTTTCAAAAATCTTGAAAAAACTGCCCAAAATGAAAACTTTCCAAAAAAGGAAAACCCTCATACAAGGTACAATACTTAAGTATGGCACATGCCTTACCCTACCATAGGAGAAATTCACGTGGGAACATATGATATACAAGCCAGTGATAGAGTATGAAACTCACGTGTTTGCTACCTATAGAACTTACTCCTTCATAGTCAGGTTACACATTAATTATCATATGGTCGTTACTCAAACATACAACACTTAGCCATCACTAACAACCTATTTGGTGATTGTGAACCCGTACAAAACACGTACACCTAATAACCATATCCATGCTGAATGGCAGACCATGCGCACACGGCACGCGCCCTTACAGGCTGTCAAATAACACCTAATAGAAGACAGTTGAACAACAACAAACGACGAAATAGCCTACATTCCATGGCTGAGTCTAGCCTACCATGACTAGTCATGACAAACTAAACTGGGGGACTTGATGACGTACATTAACGTCCGCAAAGGCAAACAATCCTCATTAGTTACAAAACATTACCTGAAGTGTGCAACACTTTCACAGATTGAGATGATTGCCTTTACATGACTTTACATAGCTAAGACATACATACACACCCTTCTTGGGCCTTTATAGATTAACTCGAGTGTCAGACTTATCATTTATTTGCCACCATGGCATACGGGGTTAATGCCATATTTTGGCTATAAACATGTAATATTACCAATACGCATAATAGGCATGTGCACTACCACGCAATACATCACCTTCGTTTTCACAAAAGATTCCTTGGCAGTTGTTATTTATAAGTACTCCCGAATCATATGCGATACGTCGCTTTTATTTACACTTGCCTGTCATAATGTACTGCATGGCATACCCAGTTACGCACTCATGTCTTTATGGTAGTTTAACGCTACTAACTAGTCACTAGCATTAAACTGGGGGAATATATACTATGGGAATCACCATCATGTGCCACTACAACTGCCCCACCTGCTGTAGCTTACATAAAGTTGCGAACACGAACCATACATACACGGGTTGACAACTTATAATCTAATGATTTAATTCTTAAGTACAAGGCGATACAGGGTACACGTACCGACGTTACCCTAGTATCAGGAAACTAACCGAAGCCCTAGCAATTACTCTATGTCCTTAATGGTTCTACAGTCATCACGTATAAACGGCTTCTTAAAGCCTGGATGTTCATTGTTACATGAGCATAATTATGTATCTAACATGATTTACTATAAGTTTATTGTTATTTGAGATACAAACTTCTAAGTTTATTACTACTACTAGTAGTTCGCTAACAATGAACTGGGGATTGGAACTACGAGACGGTATGACGTCCAAGACAAAAACAATGGGGGACTTCCCCTATTCATTTCATATAAATTAGGGCATTGCCCATTACATACATACATACATACATCATAACCACACAGTCTGATAGGGCGGAGTCATTGGCTCCCCCGAAGGTACATATATAGTCATCGGCCATCACTAACGACTATAAACCACCACATATATATTGAAAAATGAAATACATAACTTACAGCACAACTGCAGGGTATCACCACACAGCCTGGTAAAGTGGAGTTATGCGCTCCCCAAAAGGCATAAGTATAGTCATTGGCTACTACTCGTTCTGGTCTACAAGCATAGCCATCACCCGTAAAGGTGAAATATATCAAATACCATCCTGATCAAGTTATCAGGGCAACGTAAACATCGTGAACATGGAATTAGCACATAATATGTGTGCACGCACAGATTACAACAAAGCATACTCCAACACCTGTTGGTATGTCTCAAATTTGATTGGATGTTATAAAGGATCTCTGGTTTGACCCACTTAAATGAAATAGTTTGCCACGACATGTAGTGCACAGTCGCACCAAACTAGGGGGACTTGTTGGTGTACCCTATGCTTGGGCCTTAGGTAAGGCCTAAACATATGGTATACCCAATGGTCTTGGGCCCATCTTACCACATCTTACCCCATCTTACCCTAGACACCTCCCTATATATTAGGGAGGGCACCAAGGTTCAAGGGGCTCTCTCTCTCCCCCTCCATCAGCACCCACACATGGAGTTATTTCCATACACACATACTCTCTCTATCTCCTTACAAAGGAATCATATGATCATCATGATCATACTCATGCCTTCCGTCTCTAATGACCATGGGTTCATAAACCACGAGATCCTCATGTCACCCCCGCCATGGACACCGTTTCCTAGCTCGGGGTTAACCACCGCAACGAGAGACTAAACATCCAATCCTCCTTCACTCCGATCTGCTGCACAATATGTACCTGTGCGTTCTTACGTGCAAACAAAGACTTTAGACCAAGAAGAAAGAGATAACTTAGAAAAAGAATTTACTCTAGAAGAAGTAAGAAGTGCGATTTGGGATTGCGGTAGTAACAAGGCCCCGGGCCCAGACAGTTTCAATTTTGTTTTCTATAAAACTTTTTGGGACTTAATCAAAGGAGATCTACTACGTGCAATATTGTGGTTTGGAAGAGCTGCTAGGTTTTCAAAAGGGAGCAATTCATCCTTCATAACGTTGATCCCAAAAGTATCGGATCCGTTAATGTTCAATGAATTTAGGCCGATTAATTTGATTGGTGGATACTACAAAATCATTTCCAAAGTATTGGCAAACAGGTTAAAAGTAGTATTACCAAAGCTGATCGGGGAAGAACAGTCAGCTTTCCTGAGAAATAGATCCATCTTAGAGGGGATTGTAATTCTTGGGGAAGCTATGAGGTACTTAAAGTTAAAGAAAAGAAAGGGTTTAGTCCTAAAACTGGATTTTGAGAAGGCATACGACAGTGTCGATTGGGGATTCTTATGGAATATAATGCAACAGATGGGGTTTGGAGAAAAATGGATTAGGTGGCTGAAGGCATGCTTGGAATCTTCACGGATGTCGGTTTTAATTAACGGGTCGCCTACAAAAGAGTTTAAGGCGGAAAGGGGATTAAGACAAGGAGACCCAATTGCTCCTTACTTATTCCTAATTGTAGCAGAGGCGTTAAATGTAATTATAAAGGAGGCGTTATCTTCAAATGTCTTAGAAGGTATTGAAGTGGGTGATGAAAGAACAAGGTTATCACATCTACAATACGCGGACGACACGGTGTTCATAGGAAAATGGAGCAGAAACAACATCATCAATCTGAAAGCACTCCTAAACTGTTGGGAAGATTCATCGGGTTTAAAGGTAAAATGGAGGAAAAGTTCAATTCTGGGAATTGGGGTGGAAAACAACGCGCAAAACGAATTCGCAGCGCTCGTGGGGTGCAAAGTAGCAGAGAAGGAATTCAATTATTTGGGAGTACCGGTTAATTCAAATATGAAAAGGAAGTCGGCATGGGAAAAAGTATTCAAAAAAGTGGAAACTAAACTAGCCGGTTAGAAAAGTAAGTGCTTATCTTTCGGGGGAAGGTGGGTTTTGACAAAAGCAGTACTCTCTAGCTTGCCTGTTTACTACCTATCTGTGTTTCGAGCATCTCGCAGTATCCTTTCTAAATTAGATAAAATTAGAAAAAGTTTCTTTTGGGGGGGGGGTTTAGAAAAAAGAAAACTACACTGGGTAAAATGGGAGAGGGTGGTTCTGAATAGAGATTTGGGGGGTTTGGGTATTGGAAATCTGAACACTTTTAACTTAAGCCTACTATTTAAATGGTGGTGTAATTTTCGTAACCATCCAGAAGCGTTCTGGGTTAAGATCATAAAGAGTATATATGGGTCTTCGGGTGGGTTAGGTCTAAATCTTAAAATTAAAAATCCTGGGATGTGGGGGGGGCATTGTTGGGGTGGGAAATGAAATTCAAAAGAAAGGTTTGCAAATTCGATCCTTACAAAAGATAGAAATCGGGGACGGAAAAAATATTATCTTTTGGAGAGACAACTGGGCTGGTGATACGTGTTTTGCAGATCTATTTCCGAGATTATACAAGAAGATTGGAGACGACAACCTAATGGTAAACGACGCAGGATTTTGGGAGGAGAACAGGTGGATTTGGCAAGTGGGTGCACATAGTCAAATGAGAGGAAGAGTAGCAGCTGAGTATCATCAGATGTACACACTGATCAACTCGACAACAATCACAAGGAACAAATCGGATAGATGGATGTGGCAAGGCAACATAGATGGCATTTATTCGGTGAGGACGTTCTGGTCCAAACTCCTTCCAAAAAAAGTTCTAATTTTTGCATGGAGGGTCGACGGCGAAAGAATTCCGGTTAGATCAACATTGGCGGATAGAGGCGTAGATGTCCCTTCGGTGTTATGTCCCTGTTGCGAAACGGATGTAGAATCAGTATCTCACGCCATTTTCAAATGTCCCAGAGCTAAGAAGGTATGGAGTAATTTATACAGTTGGTGGAGAGTCCCGTTTGGCCATTCAGAATCATTCGCAGAGATAGAATTGGCTTCAAGAGACTGTTTACCAAACAAGTGCTGGAACTTATGGAGGGCAATAATAAGAATCACTGCCTACTGCATTTGGAGATATAGAAATGAAAAGATTTTTAAAGCCAACAGCATTGGAAGAGACAGCAGCTTCGAATCACAATTATTAGGCTTTCAATGGATCAAATCGCGCATTAAGAAGAAAACAGATTTCACTTGGGATCGTTGGCTTACGGCACCAACACTTATAGACGATACATAAAGTCAATGCAGTTAGCCTAGCGAAATCGGGTTTAGTACAGTTTTACAATTCTGTTAAAACGTTAAATGCTAACGAGTAAGTAGCATTTACGGTTTTAACAGTATTTCATGCGTTTACAGATACCCCATGCCACAACTTGTGAAGTTGGAGTAATGTTTTAGTTGTAATTGGAAACATTAAAGTTTATGTGAATATATCAGTAGCTTTTCAAAAAAAATATATATTAATATAAAGCATGATAAGGAATAAATAGAACCTAATTAGGTGACCGTGTGGTGCATGCAGTTCAGCTTGAAAGTGATCGAGCACAAGTTAGATAGATAGATATATATATATATATATATATATATATATATATATATATATATATATATATATAAATTGGATCAATAAAGAACCATGTGTTAAACAAAGAACCTAAAGAACCAATCTGGACATTTGGATCATCAATATCAATAGATGAGATTGATCGATGGCAAAACTGTAATTATTATGTATTAATTTAGGAAGAATATGGCAAAAATGTAATTATCCCCCCCAACACCCACGATTTTTTTTAAAAAAAAACCTCCAAAAACTTTAAATTGCCATAACTTTTTAAGTTTTGTGAATTTAATCAAAAAATTATACCATTCTTTTAGTTTTTTAATCCTCTTTCAAACAATATCACTCTTCCTATACTTTTCTAAAAAAAATTTGAAAATGAAATTTTTTTTTTTTTTTACATTTTGGCAACTGTACAGGAAAAACACCTTTTTTTTTGCATTTTGGCAGCTCGTCGCTAAGAGCTTAATGTCGTCGCAAAAGGTTCGTCTCAGATCAGAAATTAGCGACGATGAAGTTAAATCTGTCGTCGCAAATAAGCAAAGTCGTCGCTAATGACCTTGCAGTCGTCGCAAATGGTTCGTCTCAGATCATAAATTTTGCGTTTTTCGTTTTTTGCATTTTGCATGTTTATACGGATTTACATTCTGCATTCTGCATGTTTTTTGCATTCTGCATTCTGCATTTTTTTTTTTGCATTCTGCATGTTTTTTGCTTTCTGCATTATTCATTTTTCATTCTGCATGTTTTTTGCATTTTGCATTCTTTATGTTTTTTGCATTTCTGCATTCTGCATGTGTTTTGCATTTTGCATTCTTTCATTCTGCATGTTTTTTGCATTATGCATTCTTCATTCTGCATGGTTTGAATTACCCAGCTCAAAATGCAAATTACGGATTTTGCATTTTGCATTTAGGCTTGAATGAATCAAGCATCTAAGAATTTTGCATTTTGGGCTTGAATGAACCCAGCTCAAAATGCAAACTACGGATTTTGCATTTTGAGTTTGAATGAACCCAGCTCAAAATGCAAACTTTGCATTTCAAAAAAAAAAAAAGTTTCAGAAATATATCAAATCCGGTCTTGTTTGAAAGAGGACGAAAAACTGAATCTAACGGTATAATTTTTTTGTTAAAATTGTTAAAAACGAACGAGTTATGATCATTTAAAGTAAATGGGAGGTTTTTTTTAATGCTCAAGTCGCTGGAAGGTTAAGAAAGAATGTGAACTTCTTTTTTTTTCAATTTTCCATTTTTTCCCTTAAACAATATGCCACGTGTCATCACCAGGGGGGTTCTTTATGTTCTATGTTTAAGGGAGGTTCTTTGTTTAACCATACCCTATATATATATATATATAGGGGAGGGTTCATGCGAGAAGCGTTGTTAGTGCGAGAACCGCGAGAACCAATCTCGACCGTTCCTTGGATATGGGAAGTTTCATGGATGGTGAGCGTGGAGGGATAGAGTGTGGCATAGTGCATGTGAGGAATTCATGGGTGGGCAATGACATTGAAAGAAGGGAATTGGACGGCTCAGATTGGTTCTCGCGGTTCTCGCACTAAGAATGGTTCTCGCATGAACTTTTTCCTATATATATATATATATATATATATATATATATATATATGGGAGTGTTCAAACGAGAACTGTTTTTCATACGAGAACTGCGAGAACCAATCTCGGTCGTTCCTTGGATATGGGAAGTTAATGGATGGAGAGCGTGGAGAGGGTCAAGTGTGGCAGGGTGCATGTGAGGAATTCATGGGTGGGCAATGACATTAAAGGAGGGGGAATTGGACGGCTCTGATTGGTTCTCGCAGTTCTCGTACGAAAAACAGTTCTCGTTTGAACTATATATATATATATATATATATATATATATATATATATATATATATATATATATATATATGCGACTAGCTGCTAGTTGTTTAATTGTTTGCTTAATTAATATATAAATCGATCACCTGCAAATGACAATTAAGTGCTTGCATAATTATTTGCAACGACTGATCAGTACTTACTTAAACCGTAACTACATACATGATCATAATTAATAGAGTTAATTGTACCAATGGTCCTTTAACTATCCAAAAGTTGCGAGTTTACTCTTTTTTTTCAAAAAGTTGCAAAGATAGTCATTTAACTGGCCAAAAGTTGCACAGATGGTCCTTTTTAACGTTTTCTGTTAATTAATTTTGTTAGTTTTTATCAATTGACTATTATACCCCTTACCATTATTTTTAATTTATTTTCTTAACAATTATATTATAATATCTATTTTTATGAAATGTTATTATAATCAAGCCACCCTCTCTCTCTAGATCTGTCTCTACTAACCCTGGTTCCACCTCCCAAATGTGTCTCCCCCTTCGCCGGTGACATCACTCAACACCGCCGTCCTTCTGTTGCTTTACACTCAAATCCATCTGCATGTAAGAACAGCATACCACCATCGCCGGAGAAGACCACCGCCCTATGCTCCACCACCTGCGTGAAGAGCAAACAGCGTTCCTCACCACCACCTGAACAAGATCTGAACGGTGAACAATGTTCCTCGGTGTCTTGGAGAAACACTTAAACTCGGATACTAAATCAACCCCATTTCCCGATTTCGAAGTTCAGATCTAGGGTTTTCATCTTGTTCAGATCTGTGTTGATTAAAGTTTCGAACAAATTAGGGTTTCTTTACATGATTTTGGGGTTTTGGTTTCTTTACATGATCGGGTTTTCACACTCTCCATAGCCATATGCTCCATCGATTCTTGGGGTTTTCGTTGATTATTGTTTAGAACAAATGATTTTGGTTTTGCTATAGCAATGGTCGTCGGATTTTTGTGTCTCTGATTTAAGATTTTGGTTAGCGTTTCTTGTTTATTTTCGTGGAAGAATGTTAATGGGGGTTGTTAGCACTTGACAGACGGTGGTGGATGGTGGTGGTTGATTGGTAGGCTTGTGATCTAGGGTTGTTTATTGACAGACGGTGGTTGATTGTTTATTTCAGATCTAGGGTTGTTTCAGATCTAGGGTTTCAAGATACGAGTTTTTTCCGATCTAGGGTTTGGGTATGTGTTCAGGTGGCTTGTGATGGCAGAGGTGGAAGTGGCTTGTGATGGAAGATGTGGAGGAGGGTGGTAATGGTATATGTGGAGGTGGGTGGTGATGGCGGTTTTTAAGTCTACAAACAAGATGTGGAGGTGGGTTGTGATAGCAGATGTGAGAAGGTGTGTCGGTGGTGGTGTTTATGTGGTGTTCAGGCGGTGGTTCTAGGTGGAGGGTGGGAAGCGGTGGTTCTAGGTGGGTGGGGGGCGATGTCCAGCGAGTGAGACAGAGAAGAGAGAGAGAGTGTGTGTGAGAGAGAGAGAGAGAGAAATGACTGAGGAGAGATATTTATTATTAAAATAGTATTTTAAATTAATTAAATGTAAAAAAGGACAAAAAGACCGAAATACCCCTGACTTAACAGACTTAACAAATGGAAACTGTTAAAAAGGACTATCTGTGCAACTTTTGGGTAGTTAAAGGACTATCTTTGCAACTTTTAAAAAAAAGGACTAAACTCGCAATTTTTAGATAGTTAAAGGACCATTGATGCAATTAACTCTAATTAATATAAAGAAAACTGTATATACATACAGATCGATATCGATCAGAATACGTACATATCCTGCTGCGGGACGTACATCAACAAATGATGAAAATAAGAAGGAAAACTAATATATCTAATTAACCAGAACAGACGAGATAGAACTGGTTTTCCAAGATGAATAATAATAAGGCACGAACAAGTCAAGAGCAATATATATATATATATACTTAAAGGTTATGCTAACGGGGATATTAATGCTCCACATAACTATTCTGCCATATGAATGGAAGTTTTCAAAATAATTTTTGTTTATACGAGAATAGCGAAAACTATTTGTAGCATTATTAATAACTCATTAATAAAAGTATTTTGATCATTTATATATTTTTTTTCTTTTATGAATTGAATTGCACCCCGACACTATTTACGGTTGGAAAAGTATTTTGATAACTCATAAATAAGAGTATTTTGCTCATTAAATTAAACTACATAACATTTACCAAATGTTAGTTTCACTATTTTTAAGGCACTGTTCATCTACAATGTTTTGTTTTTTTTTTTTTGCTCTTAGGATGTTATTTATCTAAACCAAATACTTTTTCATCTATGGTATATGTAGTTTTCTCATAAAGATTATTTTTTTATAAAAAAGTTTTATCTCAAAGTCTAATTTATTAAAGTTAATATTTGAAAAACTAACTAACAAAGTCTACCTCGAAGTCTAATATAGTTAAAGTTAACATCAGAAAATATTTTACAATAATCTTATGTCAACCACTACCTTCTAAGGTATGATTTGTGTAACTATTAGTAGTGGATGAGGCTCGATTTTGTATATTTTTACAAGGGTGGTTCGTATACATATTTGAAGTTTGTTTATAGTCTAGGGGTTTTTAAGTTTTATTTTTTAATAGATGTGTATTTTGAAGTTTGTTTATATAAGTATACATATTTGATACAGAGATAGATGTGTTTACTTTCTTTTGAAAATTGAAATATTGATGCCTATTCTTGGAAAAGGTTGTGTCGATCAACTTGCACATTTGAAACGAAACACACAAGGAGTCATATAATTAACAAAAAATTTAGATCCATGAAGCCTATTAAGTTGTTATTCTATATTTGTGTATCTACCAGCATGTATGTATATGTGTTTCTGTTTCATGTGTCTTTTTAGTAAAATTGTATGAGTATGAGTGAAAAGAGAGATGCCTTTTAGGTTGAATTATTGTAAGTGAATAAACTTTTGTTACTCGCCCTGATGTTTAGGTTGATTAATGCAACAAGATTAAAGTGTGGGGTGTCTAAGTGCTTCTGAATTTTTGTGAGTGGAACCAATAAATGATGTTACGAAAGTATGTTCAACCGGAGATGAAAGTTTGTTAGAGTGGAAGGTCATAAATGATTATGAAAATATGTTTTGTTAGAGTGGAAGACCATAAATGATGCTATGGAGGTATGTTGTACATGTGATAAAAGTTTGTTTTTAACACCAAAACACTTATTAGGGGTACAAGATTAGTGTTTGGTTAAAAAAATAAATGATACCCATTGAATTGAATGTTTATGTTTTAATAACCAATTAAATATTTTCGTTAAATTTATTATATAGAAGCCCCGCCGCAACGCGCGGGCACTAAAAACCTTGTTTATATATAATACAAGAAAATTCACTTTTGGACATCCAAACTTTCAGCGAGGACTAGATGACAAAAAAAAAGTTGTTTTTTGACCTTGGAAAAGTATTATATATTTTTTCGACTCTTTTTTCCGATGTAAAAAGTTATTTACGCGGTAGGTGCAGTAATTTTCACCACTTTCAAAGAAGACATTAGATGTTACTTGCGAAAACCCTTTTTTTAATTTTTTTTTAATTTACCAAAATTCGATGTTCCCTTGTAGTCGCTGATACCCTAAACCGTGAAAAACCCTACAAGTGCCTTTTCTTTTCATCTCTGTCACCATTTCTCCCTTACCCTTTCACAGCGCCGACCCACTCCGGAATTCCTCTTGGGTTTTCTATTCTTACCACCATATTGGATATACAAGGTGCAACTAAGCCTTGTGTGTTAGTACATTTTTTTGTTTGTCATCAAAGTCATCTTTACGGCGAGAACACCATTCTTTCCGGCGAAAGCTTCATCATTTCCGGCGAGTTCTTGAATTCCACTCGATATTAACATATTAAGGTTAGTGTTTTATATAAAATTAGTGTTGTGGGGGTTTGGTGACTACTCCGGCGAGCTTCTGCCTACTACTCCGGTGACCTTTCTGCAACTCAAAAATTAGCGACGGCTTTCCAGGTTTTGGCGACGACAATTGTCGTCCTAAATCCCTATTTCCTTGTAGTGATATTTATCCAACCGTGAATTCATTCCGGGCTGATAAATTATTATTACATTGACTTAATTTTCCCAACATGCCCCTTATTAACGAGTCCAAGACTTTTTAGCCTTTGAGTTATTTTAATCAAGTGTTAAGATTTAGTTCTCGCATAAAAAACAATTTTTATGGCGAGAACCATTCATTGGCGACTAGAGACTACAGGCAAAGCTTCGTCTCACGAAATCGTTCCCCATTATTTGTTGTCAATTACCAAGAGAAACATGACCATTCTCGTCGTACATACCCACCATCTATGCCTCATACAGATATAAATCTTTTACTCGGTAGTTTGTTGGTGCAAGTTGTTCATCAATTTTGGAGACCCGTTGTCTTTCACGATTATCGACACAAACAACCATCAATGTTGTTGCACCACCTCTGCCTTATTCATTTTTTGATCTAAGTAGTTCAAGTGAACGTGTTTCTCAAGATTAGGGAGAAGGATATTAATTTGAATTCAAATTGTTTATCATTTTTGTAAATTATATTGAATGCCCCCATATTCATCAAGTTTTGGAATCAAGTTGTTCATCAATTATTGATAAAAAGGTAGATGATCTAATTTGAGTTTAAAATTGTTTTATAAGAATTGTGTGTTGTTTATCAATTCAGTGTGTATATATATATATATATAGAGGGAGGTCCATGCGAAAAGCTCCTTATTTGCGAAAAGTGCGAGAAGAAATTTGGACCCTACAATTAATTAATTAGTGGCTAAGATTAGTTATGGCATTTTGGTAATTAAATCAAAATTTAAAGATAATATTATAGTAACAAAAGGGTAAAATAGTCTATACCCATTCCCTAATCATCTTTCTCTCTCCTGTAATCCGTATATCTATCTTCTCATCCCAATTTTTTATTTTTAAAAACCCTAGTTTCAGATATCTCTCTCTCTCTGCCAAAGAGATTTGAGCCGCCTCCATGGTCGTCGAACGAGTATACCCACCAACGCCACATCTGCCCTATTTCACTGCACCGCCGCCGCCGCAACCGTCTAAACTCCAGTCACCGCTGCTGCTTTACAGCCGTCTGAACTCCAGCCACCGCCGTTCCCCGTCAAAGCTGTGCCGCCATCGTCGCACCCTCGCCGCAGCCATGTTCTTTGGTAGACGCATAGCCTCCAACCTGCAAGGTTTGCTTTAATGTTCAATTGCCGCCATGCTCTTCGATTCCATCCGCCCTGCAAGGTTTGCTTTAATCTTCCCATAGCTCGTCAGGTTTGCCCCTTGCGGCGGCAGAACCCAAAAACTCACAGAAAAGTTTTTGCTTCGTTTCACCCGGAGGAGGAGTTGTTGGCTGGGTAAAATACTCTCACCATCACCAGCGGATCCCAAGTCTTTGTTTTTATTTTTTTTAACTATTTTCTTGGATCCTCTTATCTCCTCCTTAAATTCTAAGTATATGTGTTCATATGTCATTTTATTTTATTTATTTTATTTGTTTATTTGGGTTGGTATTATACAATTGTGCAAAGTAAAGTTTTAGGTTTTTAGATTATATGATTTTTTGTCATTGTTTATTGGTTCGACAGTGATGATTTGAGTTGAATACTTACAAATATTGTAGATTATATACAGTTTTCTATACCAAGCTTAAATTCACTGCGGAATTAGCTTACATACATTGTTGAACAGTCTGAATTTAGTTGACTTCGAATAGTTGTGATGAAAAAACACCTATATTTTAGGTTTGTACAGTATTGAATATTGTAAATCAATAGTTGTTTGTTATATACAGTGATGATTTGAGTTGAGTTGAATACTTACAAATATTGTAGGTTATATACAGTTTTTTAATACCAAGCTTAAATCACTACGGAGCGAGCTTACATACATTGTTGAACAGTCTGAATTTTAATTGACTTCGAATAGTTGTGATGAAAAAACTCCTATATTTTAGGTTTGTACAGTATTGAATATTGTAAATTCAATATTTATTTGTAGAAAAACTCATATATTCAATGTTGTTTTAAGGGAGCAAGCTTAAATTTATTGGTCAATAATTTAACATTAATTGTTTAAAATAGTAAAAATGGAAAACTTACATATTTTTAGTTAGGATCAGTATTGAATATTGTAAATTTTTAGCTTAAATATGTATACTTTTGGCTGTGTTTATTGTTGAACACAATAATAATAAAAAAATTCGTAAATATTTTGGGTTTTCACCATTGAATTTCGTAAAATTAAATAATTTGTTCGTAAATAATTTTTATATCTTTCTTTGTTTTTCTTCAAAAATTAGGAGAGAGAAATAAATGAGAAAAATAGATTGGAGAGAGAAAAATTTTTTCTCCATAATACCCTTTTAAATTAAAATTAAATATAAAAATGATAAATATAAATAAGTGACTGAGATTGCTTCTCGCATTTTTCGTAAATAAGCCACTTTTCGCATGAACCCTCCCCTATATATATATATATATGTTAGTGCATACATGGTCACACATTAAGAAATGCACTCCTTATTTTGATGATGATAAAAATATGAACAAGTAATATTATTGCTTATCAAATTTATTCATATGTTCATATGCTACATTTTTTAAAGGTTCACAAACCCAAAATTAATGATCAAGTGAAGAACAAATAATTGAAGACTTCAAATCAACAAGAAAAGAAGAAAACAAGATAAAAGCAAACACTCAACCTTCACGGTCGATCCCACGGTCGACCATGAATCAACCGTCACTGCACAGCTCACAACTTGTTCTTCTTGAAGTCAACCGAACTCGTACTCAACAAGTGAAGATGAAATCTTCAAAGCCAATGACGAATGAATCTACAAACAAGAGTTCGAAATATATGAGCTTACACTTAAACAAATTTATGTTTTTATAAAATTATTTTTATAAAAACTTTTATAAAAATTAACAAACTTTTTATAAAAATCACAAGTTTGGTTAAATAAGAACAAGACTTCTTATTTTGGCAAATATCAAACATGATCTTCCATTGAAACAACACAACACCACTTATAGGAAAAGGAATCTCTCAAAGAAGCAAACTTCCAACATGTTTTATGCATTTGGCTTCTAAACTTCCTATTTGGTGTTTAAATTCAAACATAAGAAGTATGGCACCAACCCAACTTTTCTAAGACTCATTTTCAGTGAATTTTAATAGTAAAAATGGGTTGTGTGTGGTTTTGGTAAAAGGCCAACGTCTATATTTGAAAAGGCTCAAAAAGTTCCAGCAGGCCGACGGTCGATGCCAAGGTCGACCGTGGATCGACCGTGGGCAGTCTGGACACTTTTTGAACTTTCACCTTTTTCCTTATTTAAACCAACTCAAGTCTTGTGATTTTATGAAGCTCTTGCAATCTAAAATATGGTGAATACATACAAGATCTTGTAAGCTCATATACTTTGATATTATTCAATCTTTCAAGATCAAGATCAAAGCAAGAGTGAAAGCCATCAAAGTTCAAACATTACCACATCATTCATATATTTTGTAATAGTGTAAGGATCAACTCTAGCCTTTCAAATTAGAGTGAAATGAGGATCAACTCTAGCCTATAGAATTAGAGTGAAGTAAGGTTATCTTTACCTTACTTGCAAGTTTGAAGTGTTAATTCTTGCAAGTGAAAAAGAGAAGTGTAAAAGGTTTATCTCTACCTTGAAAGAGAGAAACTAGTGGAGCAAACTCTTGGTGGGTGAGGCCAAGGAGTGGATGTAGTGCAAGTTTGTTAACACTTGCATGAACCACTATAAATCTCTTGTCTACTCTTGGTGATATCTCTCTATCTCTACTCTCTTTAAATTTTTGTAAATATAAGTTGTGTGGTTATAAACTTCAAGAATTATTCTTATAACACAACTTACAAGTTTTTATAAGTGTAAAAATTGGTAAACTAAGTAAAAGAACCTATTCACCCCCCTCTAGGTTTCAACAATTGGTATCAGAGCAAGTTGCTCTAAATTTTTTTGTTAAAATTGTTTTTGAGATAGAATTTGCTTTATAAATGTTTTGAGAAAACAATTTTATACAAAAATCTTGAGTTAAGATACATGGACTTAAATGATAACCTAAGTTTGGGGGTTTATATGGCTACTTTACCTATGTTTATTGATTATACATTTTTGGGTTGGAAAGCCTACATGTTGACTTTCTTAAGATCAATAGAGTATGACATGGGTGACTTTATTGAAAATGATCTTGATGAAGATATGTCACAAAATGAACAAGCATTGATATTTATTCAAAAATCGCTTAAGGGAAGTAAATATGAATATATGTGTTCTTAGACTTGTGCCAAGAGATTATGGAAAGATATAGGTAAATTTGAGAAGCTTGAGGCAAGAAGAAATGAAGAATAAGAGAGAAGTAAGGATCAACTCTAGCCTTTCAAATTAGAGTGAAGTGAGGATCAACTCTAGCCTATAGAATTAGAGTGAAGTAAGGTTATCTTTACCTTACTTGCAAGTTTGAAGTGTTAATTCTTGCAAGTGAAAAAGAGAAGTGTAAAAGGTTTATCTCTACCTTGAAAGAGAGAAGCTAGTGGAGCAAACTCTTGGTGGGTGAGGCCAAGAAGTGGATGTAGTGCAAGTTTGTTAACACTTGCATGAACCACTATAAATCTCTTGTCTACTCTTGGTGATATCTCTCTATCTCTACTCTCTTTAAATTTTTGCAAATATAAGTTGTGTGGTTATAAACTTCAAGAATTATTCTTATAACACAACTTATAAGTTTTTATAAGTGTAAAAATTGGTAAACTAAGTAAAAGAACCTATTCACCCCCCCTCTAGGTTCCAACAATATATATATACATATATATGCGGTAAGATTTCATATAGTCGCACTCTTAAAATATAGATCTCAAAAATCAAATCTCAATCATTAATTTAAAAGAGTATAATAGAAAATGAAAAAGAAATTTGTCATCTTACGCCCTCAAGACACACCTAAATGTTAATTTTTTTTATTTTATTCTTTTATCTCTTAAATTTTTAAATGATTCTAATTATTTCAGTTTTGAGAATTAATGCAAAAAAAATATAACAATCTACTTATTTTTTAATCATCTTTCAAACAAGATCACTCTTCCTATGAAAATACAACCATATGAAAGTGAAACCAAAATGTAATCATTTTGAATAATGTGAATTTTTATCATTTTCGACTGTAATCATGTGTATTATATCATTTTCGTCTGGAAATGAGTCTATTTTTATCATTTTCATATGGATAATGTTATAATTTTGAATGTTGTATATTGTTATTTCAGATGTAAAGAATCTATTTTTATCATTTTCATGTACATAATGTTATCATTTTAAATGTTGTATGTCATTATCATGTTCAACTGAAAATATTATCATTTTCGGCTGAACGAAATTTAGAGGGAAAAAAAGGAAACACGTGTGGAAAAATGTTATCATTTTCGGCTAGAAGAGATTTAGAGAGATAAAAAGGAAATCATTTTCGGTATCAGTATCAGTATGGCATGTCTAACTGCTTATTTCATCTGTAACATCTCAAATTCTGATTTAAATGTTTGTAACTTTGTCTGTAGAACACTAGTGACACCAACGTGTCTTGGTCTTAAGGCTTCCCAAATCACCTTTGCGGTCTTGTACTTATATACAAGAAGTAACTGATTTTCTCATAGTGACTAATAGATATAGGCAATAGCAATTTTGTCTTTCTTTTCATCAACTTGATTTGTAGATTCAGTTTCAATCACATCCCATAAACTATTTGCTTCCGGTATAATTTGCATCCGAATTGACCAAGTTGTATAATTTGTTTATTTCAGCATCGGACATTTGAAATGGTTTGTCGAATCTATTTCCTTGCAAATCTTGTCTCATTTTCCAGTGTCTTCATCCCTTGTCATAATTTATAAGACTTTTGAAGAAAAACTTAATTAATTTAATCAAAAGTTTTAATAATTATAAATATAAATCCTTTTTGAGAAATGAATTTTTAATTTATTTATTGAAAAACTATTATAAAAAGTTTTCTAAATAAAGCTAGTCCTTTTTTCTAAATAAAAGAAGGGATATTCTAAAAGGTTTTAAAAGAAAGAGTTAGAAGAAAAAGAGAAGAAGAAGATTAGGGTTTTCGTTTTCCATTTCTTCTTGAAAACGGCTGCCCCTGGTGGGTTTCTGTGTCGACAAAGAAAAAATTATGCGCCCTTCGATTTCGGGTAGGCGGTTGCTTCTGTTTCTACAAGTCAAGTCGATCTCGGCTTTTCTTTAATCAGTGGTCTGTTCTTACCGATTTGGTGTTTTCGATTTTTCGGTTGCTTATGTTTCTACAAGTCAACCCCTTTTCCGATATATTAAGGGTGCCGGATGGAGGTAGTTCTTCGTCTAGAGGCCGCCACTGCGCATCCTCTTTAGATTCAACAAAACCCCAAATGATACTTTGATGGTGGTAACAAGCATTAAACCAACGAATGATACTTGCAAACATAATATATATATATATATATGCATATACATACTTTCAAAAACATATTACCTCTACCCTGCTCAACGTCCTGGCAAAATCTATCACTAGTTACACATCATACAAACTTTATGTTCCGTAATAATTCTTTCAATTGTCAAAAAACCAAAAATTGATTTAAAAGAAAGAGAGAAAGACCATATTCACATTATTCTCATGTATGAACAAGAACATATATGGATTGATATTGCTTTAGTATGTTATATATTTTTGTTATAATATTAATGACTAATTTTCATTCGGTATATTGCTTTAGTATGTTATATATTTTTGTTAATAATATTAATGACTAATTTTCATTCGGTTAATTTGTACAATGTTACTACGCTTCTCTGTCCTCTTAAACACAACCAAATTCAGATTATGAATTCTTATAGAATCCCATTACAAAGGTTTTCGTTTAAATACAATTAAACAACCCTGAAAGATCGAACTTGAAATGTACGTTCTCCGGTTGTACTATGAAATCAAAAATAAGAGTTAACATTCGATCTATAGACACCCTGATGGAAGCTGTGGTCCATATGACTTTCCTTCAACATTCAAGCAAGACGAAGCCGCTAATCCTTCTGGCCCGTGATAAGCCAAGTTTATGTTCACCAACTTTATACCTTCACACGGCACATGCTTGCTACATTGCATTTTCACCGCGATTTTTGAACTCGACGTGCCACGCACTTTTCGGAAAGTCACATTCCTTATTTGAACGTTTGATTGTGCCTACAACAACAAATATTCCTATTAAGTAATAACGTTATATTACATAAAAAAATGACTTACGAGCTTATCAAGACTATAATAAAATCAAAAGTTAAAAAAATAATTATTAAAGGAAAAGAGATATTGAAGAGTTACCCGCCAGTTGCAAGGAGGTTGTGGGCAATATTGCTGGTCAATAAATATAGGGTTATTGACATTTTCCATGATGATATCATCAAACATAAGATCGGAAGCAAGGCTAGGAGACGAGGGAGCCCATGTTTTAATCCTTAATCCGTTTTGAGTCCCTCGTAAAGTCGAGTTTTGTATAATTATACCACTCACATGTTGTTCATTGTGGGATCCACCTAGGCTACCGATGCTAAAACCATGCCCGGGCCCACAATGGACCCCTCTGACCACAATATCCCGACTACCAGCAATCATGGATATGCAATCATCGCCCGTGCTTATGACACTATCCCGGATCTTGATCTGGCTAGAGCTCCCGATACGGATACCATCAGTGTTGGGGCTCTCCTCAGGGGCAATGATCCGAATGTTGCTCATGTTCACATTGTGGCATGCAAATAGATTGAAATGAGCGTTTTTGCTATTCATCGATAGGATGTGGTTTATTTTTGAATTAGAAACGAAATCCAAGCGCATCGTCTATCTCCATGTAAGAACATGGCATCCATAAAAACGAAATACATAAACGATTCATTATGCATAATTTGTGTCAATACATATAAAAGCAATGCTTTAAAGTACCCCGGTTAAATTGAAGGCAAAAACAAGAAAAGACCATGTCACATTCAACCCGTTCTTCAAACCGATTTGCGGCTCAATTACTTAGACCAAGCCTAATTTATTAAAATTATATATATATATCTTAAAAATAGCAAATGATAATATAAATAGAAAAGAGTAAACGTATCATTTCCTACAATAAAGATTAAAGGACACTTTTTTGTATCACAATAACTGTCAATATTCTTTAATCATAAGTTCCATCACTTTAACATCCGTTACAATCTTGGATAATTAATTGATGAATCAAAAATAAAAATAGTATATAAACTTTTTATATTCCATTTTTACTAAAATCTTTACGAATATAATTAATGTTAAGAAAATAAAAAATAAACTTACGACGGGAAGAGGTCTGCACCGGGAGTTGGTGGCGCAGTCATTGTAATGCCAGGCAGCGCCGCCGTGCCCAAGCAAATAACCGCCTCCTCCGACCACAAGCTGATCGACATACTTAAAAGCAATCCAATGATCCACAAAAAACTTAGACGGATGGCTGGAAGCTTCTAGCGAACCCTTAATAACGAAATTTACAGGGCCTCTACAGGGTCCGACGAAGACGACGGAACCAAGCATATACGTACCTCTAGGGATTAAAACCCTACCGCCACCATCACATTTACACGCATCGCTCCACGCTCGAAGAAACGCCTAATGAAAACCGATCGTATATATACGTAAATAAATCGCAAAATTGACGAATTGGATGAACATTTTTTGGAGGAATCGAAACGAAAATGTACCTTGGTGTTATCGGTGATTCGATTGGGGAGTGCACCGTAAGACAAGACGTTGAAGGTGTGCGGAAGGCGGTGTGTGTGCGCAGCGGCGAGAGATAGCAGCAATGGAAGCCAGTGGATGAAGGAGACCATTGTCTTTTTTTTTTGTTTTTTTGTTTTTTGTTTTTTCTTTCGAAACCAGTTATATAGTAGTATTTCTAAAGTTGACTTATTTTATTGCTTAAATTTAGTACTCCGTATTACTTTCATATTTTACTTGATTTCCTTGACGCAACATATATGTATGTCTACATATATGTAAAATTATGATTTTTTTTAAAGGCAAACATATAATATTACTAAAACAAAACATTTACAAGAAGAACCCAAAATCAATACAAGAAGTATTGACTGAGCCGAGATTATAATTTGTTAACCCACTAAATGAGGTTGAAAAAAGAACCCAAATAAAGGGTTAACAGCCCAATACAAGAGATGACTACAATGTACAATGCTAACTATTGGACCTCAAGCTAGTGAGCCTTAGACCATCCGTAGCGCACTCTGTGAACCCACTGAACCCTGCAGTCACATCTACGTCACATCATATTTTCTCTCTCCTACCATTTCCCTACCCTCAAGTGGAGTACCACACCCTATCTAACCCCAACATTTTCCATTTTTTTTAATTCTTTTTTTTAAATACATTTAATAATATAACAAAATAAAATATTTTTATATTGATTAAAAATAAAAACATTACAAATAATAATAAAAAAACAACACATGTTTTTCACTAATCCAAGTTCACTACTGAATATATGATTTTGTTAGCTTCAAATCCTATTTTAAATAATAGACAGATTTGATTATGGTTTGATATATCTATCTCCCCAACAGCATTTATAGAGTTAATTAGGTAAAAATAAAAATAAAAAAAATTAAATGTAAAGTAGCCGTTGGTTTTGTTTTTGGGAAAATGTAAATTTTTTTTTAAAAGTTACCGTTAAAAAGGTTAGAAAAATTTTAAAAAAAGGAAAAGGGTGCGGTTTGATCGGGTGTGGGAAACCGTTGGTGAAACCGCCCGGTTTAACCCCAAGGGGGCATAGCGGTGTGCTGCCCAAACCGCAAGGCAACCGCAGTCTACCCCAAGGGACGCTACGGATGGTCTTAGGATTAAACGACGAAGCCCAAAACAGAATGAAAATTACTCAGTTGCTAAAGAATGGGGACAACAGCTCTTATCTTAAATCTGCAATTGTCGATGGGTTTGAAAACCAGTCGGACCATAGAAGATTTTTTCCTTTTGACGAGCGGAACTTTAACCATTGAAATAAGATTAGTTGTATTTCAAAGCCAATCCAATGAGAGTCTGTTGAAGCATTTCTGAATACGATTTCATTCCTATTTTTCCAATTTTAATAAGCGGTCGTTCTTACCACAAGGCCCCATAAATGTTTTTGCCATGATGATGAACCACTAAAACCTGTCGAGAGCAAATCGCTGAAATTCGATCTACTTGACATAGTTAGACCCCACCATTTGTGTATTGAATCCCAAGTTCCCAAAACTTTGTGGCAAGAAAATATAGCATGGTTAACCGTTTCACAATGATTTTTACATCTCGGGCATAATACGGTGTCAAGATCTAACCCTTTGGAGTCGAGGTTAACCAAAGTTGGTAACCTGTTAGAATCAAGTCTCCATGAGAAAATTCCGATCTTTTTTGGCACTAATTTTGACCAGAAAGTTGTTGTGCACCGAGAGGTTATTGGTGTTATTATCCAGCAGCTCCCTCATCCATTTGACAGTGTAGACTCCTTCTGCATTCCCGGAACAGAACCAACGATCTTGTTTTGTTGCCGTAAGGATGACCGATCTCAGTTGATTAGATAGTGACTGGTATTTCTCCTCAATTCTTTCGCGTAAACGAGCTTGATCACCAATTTGCCAATGCCAGCAATCGTCAATCCAAGATCCCATGTTTGCGACCTGCATATTGTCGTTACCAAATTTTGCAAACAGCCTTTGGTAAGTTGTGGCCAAATGTAACGCCACCTCTAACGAGCTTAAAATTAGAGTTAATTAAAACTTTTTAAACCACAATTATCAAAAGTGTTGCAGCGGAATTAAACACCATTTACAAAAACTACAAGATTGACTCGGCTAATTAATTACAACAAAAAGGTTAGCCAAGTTCAAAGCTACAAGCGTTACCAACTAGTTCCGACCACCGGATCCATACAAACTACAACGTGTTCCCCAAAAGGTATTTACAAAACAAACTACCACCAGTCCCGCCTCACCAGGCATCTAGCATCAACCTGCGAAAAAGATCAATCTTGCACCGTTAGCTACAACTAGCTAGTGAGCACCAATTACACATAAGCAACAATAAGCAGGCTATCATGTATCAGAAAAACACACAGGGCTATCCTATCATATTGTGACGTGACAAACGTGTCAGCAGTAGTCGTATGTTGCAGGGGAGCTAACCCCGCTCAACAACCCAAAAGCAGTCCACATAGTACGCCAATTATCTATCGTGTTGGTTCCCATCTATCAAGGAACCTTACTCCTTAGAGGAACGGCGGCCTGCAGGACCATCACCCAAGCGTATACTACTTGAGTACCGTTAGTGCCCGGGTACTAACACCCGTCTACCCGAGAACCCAGCCAAGTATTGGCACCCGTCTACCTGACTGACCTCCGTGTTCTCCAATTCAGTGTCCGGACAAAACTTCATAAACAACTAGTTGATCCAATAAGGATCCAGTTCATGCGCGCATATAATCACAACAATATCTTTCATATCAACAATAATAATACTAAGCATGCTTGTACAACTTTATCATAACATACCTCCATTTCCACGTATCAATACACCAATCATGTGTCAACATGTACTATAGATAACTTACCTACTGAGACTCATGGGAAACCGGTACTCACCTCGAAACTACAAGAGGCAGATATGCAATCGGGAATCCCAAGAGCACACAGAATCGTCTGAGTCACCTAACACCAATAAACATAGATAAACACCCCTTAGTATACACTATATTAGTCTGCACTAACAATTGTCTCAACAAAAGGTCAACATGACTTCTGACAACCTCCTACGGCCGCAGGAACATGTTCCTACGCCCGCAGGACAACTTTCCAACATGTACTAGGGCCGTAGTACATATGCACTACGCCCGTAGGAGTTCTTGCCAAAGAACCATGACCTACGGCCGCAGTAACTATATACTACGCCCGTAGTAGGCATCCTTTGGGCAACTACGGCCGTAGGTTATGTACCCACGCCCGTAGTCTTGTTTCCATCACCCGTAGGTGGTAATCCTCATAAATTCAATCCTACGGCCGTAGCAACCATTTACTGCGACCGTAGTAACATCAACAACACCCTACGGCCGTAGTAACATCATACTACGCCCGTAGGAACCATAATCACAGTCTGTTCTTGCTCTGTTCGTAAACAGACGATGTTCTACGAGTTTTGGACATAAAAAATCACCTTGAATCCGTATTCAAGCGTTTATACCACACTTCTAACATATATACAAGTCTACTAACATGTTTTAGACACAAAAACAACATCAAAACACCTCTAAATCTTCACATTTGACATTACACACATATTAACACCAAGAACTAGGTTTGTGGATAAAACACTTACTTGAAGGAGATAATCACAGGTTTAAAGAACAGATTCTACACTTGATTCCAATTTACAACCCTTCACAATTGCTTTATCTTGAAATCTCTTCTTCAAAACCACAAGAGCTATAGGTGTGTGTGTTATACGTATGTTTGAATGTGTTTGTATGTATGTTTGAAGCTTCCAGTGACTAAGGGAAATGTTTAGACCGACCTTAGTTGGTCAAATACCCCACATGGGTATTTTGTTCTCCTATTCAACTTAAAATACAACTTAGGGTTATCCGTTTCAACTAACGGAGATATTTTTGGAACCACTATCCAAAACCGTTCAACTATTTGTCTACTTGGTCAACTTATGACAATTTCCACAATACTACATTTTTATCCACAATTAACACCAGTTAACACCAATTAGCACCAATTCATGTTTAAAACACCAATTAACATTTAAGACACCATTTAGCAACATTTATACTACAGTTAGCAACAAAACACCAATTAAAGTCAACGTGCAACTGTTAAAGCTACATGTACTACAGTTTACAACTAAGCCCCATTTTGGGGTGTTACACCAAACATGTATTTACCAGCCAAATGTCTCTCCAAAAATTTGTTCTTAGACCATTACCAATCTCAACTTTGAGTATAGTTGGAGTTGGTAAACCAAATCTTTGGATCTCTTCACCGGTTTTTAAAATGTTTTTCCAAATTCCACCATTTTTTGAATCTTGAGAAAGACCCAACCCGCCAACCGACCCGTAAATACTCTTGATGATTTTTACCCAAAAAGAATTTTGTTCAACTTTAAAACCCCACCACCATTTGAAAAGAAGAGCTAGATTAAAAGTGTTTATGTTTCCTACGTCTAAACCACCCAATTCTTTTTTGAGAACGACCTTATCCCATTTTACCCAACAAATTTTCCTTTTGTTAACCTCTCCCCCACCCCCCCAAAAGAAATGTTTCCTAATTCTATCAAAGGATACGAGTATACTACGGGGAGCACGGAACACAGACAAATAGTACACAGGCAAACTCGTTAGGACCGATTTGATGAGGGTTAGATGACCACCATAAGATAGCCTCCTTTGATTCCAATTTGAAATTCTTGCTTCCATTTTCTGAACTAGTAAGTCCCAATGAGAATTTTTTTTCATGTTTGCGTTTACTGGAACACCAAGGTAGTAGAATAGGCCAACACCAATTTTGCACCCCAAAGAATTTGCAAAACTTTCTTGATCTTCTTTATTGACCCTAATCCCTCTCAAACAACTTTTTCTCCAATTGATCTTCAAACCCGAAACGTCCTCCCAACATTTTAGAAGTAAGGAGATGGCTTTCAAGTTTTTAGAATTCCATTTTTCCAAAATAACCGTATCATCGGCGTAATGGAGATGGGATAATAAAATACTATCTTTCCCCACCTTTACTCCTTGGATAATTATATTTTTTTTAACATAGAATTATTTTTTATTGATTATCGTATTTTTGTTAAATATAAAATTATAATTTGTATTAGACACACTCAGGATTTTGTAGATTCTTTTTCGAAATGCAAAGATTTTGTTTATATATTTACGAAAAAAATAGTGTTGCCTTTTTTAATATATATTGCTAAAATGCGTGAAGTTTAGTTATTGATCTAGGCTTTTCATTTCGGAGAATACGAAATGTCTTTTTTATCATTGGCATTTCACCTCTGAAAGTTGAAAATAAAATAATACTATGGTTAACTATTAACATTTAAGTTATGTATTCCCACACTAATATATATTTTAATGAGTAAATAGGTATGTGAATATGACAATACCTGACTTTATTTATAATACTAAAGGTTAATTTTTCTTGGCTTAAGTTTTTTTTTGTGGGGGACGATTTGTACACAATATGGTTTTACATACGCATGAATCACTACAAGAAAATCGGACATCAGAAAGAGATTTTCTTGTCACACCCTGCTTTGGCGTAAACACGAGGTGCAACGGAGATGATCGTCATAACATATTTATAGACATAATAGAGAAATGCTAAATGAAAAGAAACCACACGACATGTTATGACGCTCTCTGACACAAATGGAGTCTTATGTAATGGTTAATCATTTCCACGTCCAAACATAGACCATATAGTTCAACAAGTATCATTCCCACAACCAGGGATTGGGGTGTTTGATGAAGAACGAAGTGTAATTTGCCCGTCGACGTTGCAACGGGTTTAAATTCATTTTTCCAGTAAATATAGTCACCAAGAATAACAAATACTCGCTCATGCAGCAACCCGCGGCCTCTTCTTGATTGTTGTTGTCCTGCCAACAGTTTATATTTCTTTCAAATCCATTAGCATTGAATCCCTCATCGATAATCAACCAATGTGTTAAGCATCTTCAAGCATCACTACCTCTCTCTCTCTCTCTCAACGTCTTTTGACCAATTTTCTAGTGTAGATTCCTTCGGTGTGTTTATAAATACATTAATTGAGAGGATAATGAAATATGCATCTGTATAGCTACTTACTAAAATGCTTTCATAATAAAAATCTGAAGTATATAATATAAATTCAGTGCAAACTGCAAAATAGTAATTTCATCCCGCTACGAAACAGGAATGATATTTACTCGTTAATTATTGTTCATGAAGAATTCAACAATTTTAAAAAAGCAAACACATATAAGCACACTCATATATTAAGCCATTTTAGATTATACAAAAAGTCATATACACATATTGAATAGTTACTTTCAAGTTAAATAATATTAAAAATAAAAAATTTATACTTCATCAAACCCATGTGCCTTTAGGCTTTAGCCACTTCTCAAATATGATAACAGTAAATGAGGAAAACCAAAATCTAATGATAAAATCAATATCAAGTTTTATTGTGAATTTACTAAATTCTCCTTCAAAATCTCATGAGAAGAAGCCAAATTACTTCCACAATTGATAGTATAGGATAATTCGACTATTGGGAGGAACGAGGAGAAGAATACATAGAAATGGGTAGTGGTTTAGAGTTTGTTAGGTTTTTATAGAAATTTGAATGGGTAAGTAGATGATTTATTTCAAAATTTATTATTATTATTATTATTATTATTATTATTATTATTATTATTGTTGTTGTTGTTGTTGTTGTTGTTGTTGTTTTTTTTTTGAAGATAATCATATCCTACCCTATTTTGCCGATTTAAAAAAAAAAAAATATATATATATATATATATATATATAGATAGAGAGAGAGAGAGAATTAGGATCAAATAAGATGTGTTTTAATATAAGATGTGTAAGATGTAACAAGAAATCAACACGTATCCATATCTGTCCAATGATGTTTTAGGTATTCTATCTGATTATAATTTATTAACCCTTAAATCTCGCTGCCTACATTAATATTTGAATTAATTTCAATCTCTTTATCTATATATCTCTCTCCTTTCTCTCTCTTTTTCTACGTTTAAGATCTGGAAAATAAGGGAGGGAGCCGTCTCTCATCTTTAAAGTCGACGGTATCCACCGCCTCCACCATCGCAGTCAAGGATTAGCCAGATCCTGGCGGTCATCGCTGTTAGAGGGTATCACCACCATCGTTGTCCCTTGCGACTTTAAAACCACCGCCATCGCCGTTAGAGGGTATCACCACCATTGCCATCAAACCCTACAACCACCACCATCGTAGTCGAGGGTTAGCCAGATCCTGGTGGTCATCGCCGTTAGAGGGTATCACCACCATCGTTGTCCATTGCGACTGTAAAAATCACCGCCATCACCATTAGAGGGTATCACCACCATCGTTGTCCATTGCGACTATAAAAATCACCGCCATCGTTGTTAGAGGGAATCACCACCATCGTCGTCAAACCCTAAAACCACCACCATCGCAGTCGAGTGTATCGCAGTCGAGGGTGTCCATTTCAGCCTAAATTTTCTCAACATTTGCAGCTGATTTTTAGGGTTCCAACAGGTTTTTTCTTCATCAGTTTTTGATTTTCAGAAAAATAGATTATTTTCATCAGTTTATTGTTAGTTTTGTTTTTAAGGTTATTCATTCATCATGTTCAGAAGTTTAAACTTGGTAATTTTGTATGTATGAGTTATTGTTTCATCACTTTTAATATATATTGGTTTCAAGATTGTGCATCAATTTATTATAAAGCTTGGGGTGTTCTTCATTTTTTTGTATCAGTTTCTTTTTACATATTAGGTGATGAATTTATGAAATTGTTCATCTTTTTTGTTTACTCGATGATGAATTGATCAAATTGTTCAGTTGATGAATTTTATCAAATTATTCATCAATTTTTGAATCAGCTTTATGTTTAGAATCAACATTTTTAGTGTATCGATTTTTTTAATGAACTGATTTGGAATATACATTAAAGGCGTTAGATTGTTTTTAGGGGATGATTGAATGATGAAAAAGTCGAAAATACTCTTAACTTCTATTGTTATTAAATTATTTTAGGAAATGGAAACCTTCTATAAATTGTAGATCTGATGAAAAAATAGACGATCCACATCGCATCTTACACATCTTACAAGATTTCACATCTTACTAGAACATCTCTCTCTCTCTCTCTCTATCTATCTATATATATATATATATATATATATATATATATATATATATATATATATAGGATAGGAATATTCTACAAAAAAAAGTTATGGTAGTAAATGTAAGAAGAGATCTCAACCATAGGATCTCTCCAAAAGTCAAGAAAAAAAAGTCAACAAACTCATAAAATTTCGGATATTAAACAAATAAAAAAGGGTAAAATCGTCAAATTTACAAAAGGGGAAACTGGCAAGGCACGTAAAGCCCTAGAAGTCTAGGGCCGCCGGCGACAACTACAACACAAATCAACATCGCCGGCCAAAAAAACAAAGTCTCCGGTCGGTTTTTTCCCGTCGGCCAGATGCACGAAATATACTCTCGATACACATAGTACAACATCATGATGCACAGCGGAGGACCGATGCACGGCGGCGAGATGCATAGATTAACATGGATTGTGCATCGACGAGATGCATAGATGAACGGCGGTGAATACCCAAACTGTGAATCAAAGAGATGGTGAAAGCCCTAATCTGTGGCGACGGGGAGGCACATAACAGCGGCTGCGACGGCACTCAATCGGCGAGGACTACGCAAAGCAAGGGATGGTGGAGTATTAGGGTTACGCGGCGGCGCCTGATAAGGACGGAGGTTGCGATATACGGTGTCACACGAGAATGTTCCTGTTTCCGGGCATACACAGCGGCGATTGACAAAAACCGGCGGGCTTGGGGTTACGTTTTAGGGTTTTCTTAAGGGGAAGGGGACGGGATTTTGAGTGGGGGAACGTGGGGTAACATGGATAGAATTTATTGAATGGTCCTATTTTACCCTTTTTAATCAAATTGCCACATGTCAAGCCTTAATTTCTTTTTACATTTAGTACCCTAACATTTTTTTATTTGAACCAGATTCTATATATATATAGGGGAAGGTGTAAATGAGAATGGAAGACTCAGTCTCAGCCGTTCATTTGGTATGTGGAATTCATTTATAGATGGACAATAACATTGAAGGAGAGGGAATTTGACGACTAGGATTGAGTCTCTCATTCTCAATAAATATAAGGTTCTCATTCGAACCCTCAACTATATATATAGTGGGAGGTTCAAATGAGGACCTTAAATTAAACGAGAATGGGAGACTCAATCCTAACCGTCCAATTCCTCCTCCTTCAATGTCATTGCCCACCCATGAATTTCTCACATGCACTCTGCCACACTTTATCCCCCACGCTCCTCATCCATGAATTCCACTTACAAAATGAACAGCTAAGATTGAGTCTCTCATTCTAATTTAATTTCTCATTCTTGTTTGAACCCTCCCCTATATATATATATATATATATATATATATATATATATATATATATATATATATATATATATATATATATATATATATATATATATATATATATATATATATATATATATATATATATATATATATATGAGGGTTCAAACGAGAACCGTTTTTCGTACGAGAACTGCGAGAACCAATCTCAGCCGTTCCTTGAATATGGGAAGTTTATGGATGGAGAGCGTGGTAGGGATCAAGTGTGGCAGGGTGCATGTGAGGAATTCATGGGTGGGCAATGACATTAAAGGATGGGGAATTGGACGGCTCAGATTGGTTCTCGTACGAAAAACAGTTCTAGTTTGAACTTTTGCCTATATGTGTGTGTGTGTGTGTATATATATATATATATATATATATATATATATATATATATATATATATATATATATATACCCGTATAAAGACACGAGTCACTTATAATTATTTATGTGAAAATCACTTAGTTAAAAATATATGACTGTTTTGTAAAAATAAAAGAATGGTCTGGTTTTAGACTTTCTTTAAAACTAAAAAAAGATTACATTAATTTTAGTCAACATAAAAAACGTAAGTTGTTGTCTATCTTGATTTCGTCCAGTGGCACATACAAATTCGCATCCGCTAGGTATTTCTTTAAATTTGACACGTGAAACGTATCATGTATGCCGCCTAACTCTTGTGGTAGTTTTATTCGATAGGCTACAGGTTCGATCCGCTCAACAATCTCAATGGTCCCACATACATTGGTGCTAACTTGCCCTTCTTGCCAAACCGTACTATGCCTTACCAAGGCGATATTTTGAGTAACACTCGATCACCGACGCTGAATTCTAGAGGCTTTCACCAATTATCGGCATAATTCTTTTGGGGGTCTCTTGCTGCCTTTAGCCTTGAAAATTTTTATCGGTGGTCTCTTGTACAATCTCTGGTCCAATCAATTGGCTTTTCCCAACTTCGGCCCAAACGATGGGTGATCGACATTTCCACCCGTACAACGCCTCAAACGGGGCACAGTTAATACTTGAATGGTAACTGTTGTTATCGGAAAACTCAATTAAAATGGTAACTGTTGTTATAGGAAAACTCAATTAAAGAAAGACGACTATCCCAACTCCCTTCGAAATCGATAAACACGCCCTAAGCATGTCCTCCAATGTCTGAATATACGTTCTCTGACCATCTATTTGAGGATGGGAGGCTGTACTCATGTCCAATCTTGTCCCCAAAGCCTTCTGCAACGTTTGCCAAAATCGTGATATAAATCGACTACTTGATCAGATATAATAGACACAGGCACCCCGTGACTTGCTACCACCTCGCCGATGTAAATTATTGATAACTTGTATTTTGTAGTCTTTACGGATTGCTTGAAAATGGGCTGACTTAGTCATCCTATCCAAGGATTACATACATGTGTAAAATTTATTACTTTTTTAAAATACTTTACTGTAATGTAATGTAAAAAGTTAGAAATGATTCACAATTATATATGCATATATAAAATATTTCATCCCTACTAAAGTCCATAATTCTTTCATTATTACACGTACGTTATTTTTCTTTTAATACCTTTGTCGTAATTTTCTCTGTTAACATAATTATCATATCTTCTTCATGATCAATAATTATATAACTTTTAACAAAAATATTATTAAGTAAGATCATGTAATATTATATTGGGGCTAGCTACATGTGTTTGTTGGGGACTTGGGGGGGAGGGGGGGTTAAATTTTTTTACTTGAATAAGACTGGTTACATACCACTATATATATGTAAACCATGGGTTTCATCAATCTATATACACGCGTACTAAGAAGAAAAGTTTTGATATGTGAAAAGTTCCGAAGGTACATGCTACTTTTTTTTTTAATAGCATAAGAGAAAACTAAGGAGTTTTATCATCACTCCAGTTTAGAAATCTCAAATATTTTATTAAAACATCATCAACATACTAGAATAAACGTTATAAGAATGGCATGAACTGTTCTCCATATGACGATGCATCTCTTAAAAAAGGTAATTGTCTTCCCTTTAAATGGATAAAGCTCATTCCAAGAAAAGTAAACATGGTTATCTGGAGAATCTCACATAGAAGCTTACCAACTTCGACGAATCTGCAAAAAAGAGGGTGTCAATTGCTCTCTCTCAACTGTGCCCTTTGCGATGGAAACGAAGAAACAGAGGAGCATCTGTTCGGCAGCTGCACAAACTTTAAAATATGGTTAAAGGAGTTTTGTTCATGGTGGCACATTAGGGATCATCCAGCAAATTTGGAACAATTGTTACAGTGGGGTGATGATTTGGAACTAAGAGGAATTCAATACAAGGTGTTTATGGGATCTCTCTATGTGCTAATCTGGATGGTGTGGTATCAAAGGAACAATAAAATCTTCAATCCCTCAACAACTGTTCATCAAGGAAAGTTGCAGGCGATGGCTTTCTTCTGGATAAAGAACAAGATGAAGAAGAAGGTCTCTGTTGACTGGTGTTCATGGTGCTTAATTAGATCCCATGAATTCATTTTAGCTTTACGTTTTTCTTGTATCACTTTGTTCTACTACATTTGCTTTGGTTCGTACTGTACCCTTTAAGCTCCTAGCTTGTTTTCTTAATAAAGTAGGGGTGTCTCGGGGGATGGCAATACCGAAGCTCCCCTTGTGCCTCCCTTTCTTGCCGTTCATAAAAAAATAAGGCAACTAGAAATATAAAATGAGATTACAACACTAGATTGACCATAATAAGTTTTTACGTTTCGCTCCAAATTTCACCCACATGTACATCATAGCATGGATCTCCGACCACCGAAGCAGTTGAACATCTTATACCATTAAACACCAAGTCGTTTCTTGTTTTCCATAAAAACCACATGGTACTTCCCACTATGGCCTCCAAGAACTTGTTCATGTGTTTCAATTTCCCATGGTTCATAAAATTATTAATAAATTGCTCACGATATTCCTGCGTATCCATTTGTATACTGCACCAGCTCAATAGATTGTTCCAAACTTCCGTTGTAAAGGGGCAAAAGTGAAACAGATGGTTCACAGTTTCAATTTCATTTTAACACAATGGACAAAAAGATTAAGGTGTGACTATACCCTTGCTGCCAGACTAGATATTGTAGGAATTTTACTTTTTTACTTCACTAAATGAACTATTATTATATTTTCTTCTTGTATATCCCTGTAAAATTACAACTGTGAAAGAGATTATTTCCTTGCACATTATATTTTTTAAACTAGAAATTGTGCTAGTTTTTTACTTTTGTTCAAATAGTTAGTTTAAGCATATAAATATGGGATAGGTATTTTAGTAAGTTTGAAAAGTTTATACATTATTTTCCAACACTAACCAAGCATATATAAGTTACATTCATGCAGCCTGTTTGAATCTCCAGTGAGCAGAACCCTAATTAGAAGTATTAACTAGAGTTTAAATCTGTTTATATTCAAGAGGTGTTTATGTAAACAGCTCTTTCTTGGGTAGAGGTATGCCTTTTATATCTCACCATCCTCATGCCCTTACTTAGAAGGGATTGGATATGGTTGTTGAGGTGTTTATGTATGTAAGTATGTAACTGTGAAAAGGTTGGTGGTTGAAAAATGTTGTTGAATTGAAGTCTCAGATGTTGGGTGGAATATGCAGTTGAGCAGGCAGCCAGGCATAGACATTTTGCTTCAATACTAAATCTAAACAGAACATATCAAGATCAATTGTCATTCACTTTAGATAAGGCTTTTGAAGGTCTTGTGTGAAAGATTGATTATTGGTAATGTTGAAAACCTATTCAACAACTGATCGTTCGGAGTTTGAGTATTGTTACGGTTCACCATCAATTAAATGGAACCCATAATCAGTCCCTTGAAGCAAGATAAAAACAAATTGATGAAATGCTGAATGACTTGAAACCAATTGGACATAGATGGTTACTGATTTGCTTTCGGTCCACCGGAAAGAAGTTAGCTCAGTTACTTCTTATGTTTGACTCAAAAGTCAAAGTTCATGAAATTGAGGGCAACATTGTTGATAGAACATGCTTGGAATTTAAAGGAAGTTGGAAAAAATGACTCAGCCAAATAAGCATTGAGGAACTATAACACATAACATGTTTAGAGTTGCTAACATCCTTTAAGAATCATGTCTTATAGACCAATAACAATATGAGATTCAATACTGAATATATTTAAAACATCAGAAGATTAGAAGAACATTGTAATATGAACTCTTCAAGAAATACCCGAGTCAAGACATAGAACAACACCCCAAGCATGACAGATACAGGAAGGGCAGGCAAAGCCTTTTGATATAAAGCAAGGAGAATTAGAGTTATACCAAGTCCAGCTATAATGGCAAGATAGCATGCGTAAACCGTCATGAAATCATACATTGCAGCCCTTCCTACCAATACACTGTAGAAGATAAAGTCCCCCAAACCAAGCTTGATGGCACCCGATGAAGCCAACCCAATCCCCTCAAGAGCTAAGTTCTCTTGATCAGCCCCATGGTCCCTAATTCGCTCAATCAGTGGAGCTGATAGCTCAGGAACCTGACCCTCTTCAGCATTCCCAACACTCCTCTCATTTTGAGAACTTCCAATGGATTCTGAATCAATTTGTGACCCAGATTGTGATTCAGGGTTAACCACCCGCTCTCTCCACACCCTCCTTTGAATCATGGTATTATTTCTAGGATCCATAACGGGTCGGGCTTCATAAACAAGGGCAGGGATATCTTCATCCCTTGATATGGCAAGCTCTACCAATAACCTCAATGGACCACCAGGTAACAAAACAGCAGCTAGATCATATAAAGCCATGGCAACCAAAAGCACCCAAGTTGTCCATTCAGGCAGCATGGTAAACCAGTAAGCAGTCAAAACCCCAATAATGACCATGTACGATTGAGTCACAAAGATTGGAATTTTCGACATGAAAACCGCCAAAATTCCAACAATTGTAAAGTTAAACAGCAATAACACATAAGTAAAAGCATCGATGGTGATTCTAAAGACTTGAATCAAGAAAAGAGCAATCTCACCGCCCATGAACCCTAAAACAAGGAAAGCAGAGAAACCCATGTAGTATTTCAAGAACTTTGTGCACCTAAAGTAAAAAAGGAGCACCAATAGGAAAGTTACAACAGTTACAACAGCAACAAACACCAGGGAGTTCAAGAGGGCGCCTATGAATTTATCCCATTCCGAATCAGATGAGGTCTCAGTGTAAGCTATGGTGGCTATGGTGGAGATTGAAGAAGAGCTTAATGAATCGTTGTCCAATACAGATACTAAAATGACCACTGAGAACATGCAGATTGAAACGGGGGTTATGATTCTGATAATTTCTTCGCCTAGGGAATGAAGAATGCCTGTGGGCCTGTGGGTTTGGTCCATAATCTGAACTGGATTTCTGTGAAAAATGGAGCTTTTAAGGGTCCCCAACAGAAATTGATGAAAAACGAATGAGATTGCAGACAAATTCGCGTGGGTGTTTATGAGATTGGGGGAGACTGAGAGTGGAGAGAGACCTGAATTACTCTATTTTCTGTTCTACCTGATCGAATCGGCCGTTCGTTAATTAGAAGTGTTGACTATTGAATTGAATATTGATTGATTGACAGGGTGGTTTCTGGTTCAAATACGGGTCTAACCGGTTTTTTACGGGTCGGTTTTTAACCGGTTTTTCCCTTTTTTTAGGGTTTTTCACTTTTGCCTTTTTTTTAACCGGTTTTACGGGTCTAAGCGTCGTTTCTTTCTTCATTCTTATTTATTTTCACGTCATCAAGTTAAGGTGCTGTTTGTTTTTTTAAAACATATCTGTTTTCCTCTGATGTCTACAGACATGTAGACATTTACACTGTGTTCCAGAGTTATACGGGGAGAGAAAACGAAATGATAGAAAATTAACGAGAGAAAAGAAAAGAAGAAAAAGGAATATGTTTTTGTCATTTGGTGTTCCCGAGTTCGAAGGAAAATGAGAGGAGATGTGAAGTTTGAAGTGTTTTTTGGTTTCCATCCAAAATTTTCCCTACTTTGGGAGGAAAATCAGGAAAGAAAATGAGAGATAATTTTCCTCCCAAAATCTTTTCTTTTCTCTCCTAAAAAACTTGGGAACACTACTAAAGATTATTTTCCTTCATAAATCATTTCTTTTCTCCCCTATTTTTAACTCGGGAACACAACGTTAAAGAACAGCCTGTTTTTTTTTTTGCAATCAAAAAAGAGTTTTGCAGATCTTTTTACATCTATTTCCAGCAGAGGTGTATTATCATCTGTTTTAAATAGAAATTCTCACATGTATATCTGTTACACATTCTTGTCCTTGGTTCTAACTCTATAATCATATCATTATATAATATGGACATTTATTTGATCGTGTGTGATGAACGGACCACTATTCGACCACCGGTCAACCCAGTTGTACACACACATACATATACATACGTAAATAAATACATAATACATACATACATACACACATACATATACATACATAAAAATATATACATATATATATATATACACACACACACACATACCTACAATCATACATACATATATATGTCTATGTATATATAAGATATACACAAGATAAACACCCACCCGCACACACACGCACACACACGCACACACACACACACATATATACATATACATACGTGTCTATATATATATATATATATATATATATATATTTACACACACACACACACATACATATATAACAAGTGTCTTCAAGTAATGCTCAAATCAAATGTTTAAAATTCGAGTTGTTATTTATAATTGTATTAAAATGTATGAATTTTCTCATGTGTTTATTTAAAAGTTCACTTTGTAACATAACATTTTTCCAGACAATTTCTTAAGTTTAAAAAACAAACAGTCTTCTTGGTGCAGACTGCAGACAATTAGTCCACGTCTATTTCTGCAGACATGGAAATAGATGGAAACAGACATCAGAAATTTTATTTCTGAAAAAACAAACAACACCTAAGATATATTTATATTTCAACTCTTTTATTATTTTTCTTTCACTTTATTTAATAATAATATCAGTTAATTCTAACTAGTTATATGAATATAAAAAATAAATCACGTTAAACATTATTATAAAATTAATAAATTATATAATCTTTTATTCTTTTATTTTTATAAAAAAATAGGATTATGATGTTATCATCCTATTTTTAGGTTATTTTTCACTAATCATGTCCATGCATTTTGTTAAACGTCTTTTAATTAGTTCTTTACTTCTTTTTATGTCAAAAACATTAAGCCTTACATATTGTTAAAGAGTTTTATTTTTAAGTGATTTAGTTTATTAACTTTAAAATATTTTAACAATTGTTTTTATTCAAATCATTTAATAGATACATATTTCGTGATTATTTATTTAAACACGTATACCAGTTTATTTATAAATAAACAACAAATTTTCATTATCTGATTTATGAAAATAGCGCTATAATGTATCATTTTCAATGTTTTCTTTCTTTGTTATATTTGATTCTGTCATGGTAATTGACGGAGATGATCACTATGCAAGTTACTGTGATAAAAAATGATATTTACTATATAAAAAACAATATTTGTAGAGTATATAAACAACGCTCGTGACGTTCATTATTGCGATACTAATTGTATAATTTACAATTAGTTTAGTACACATGTCAGTACTATTTAGTACGAGATATATTTAAAATTTATTTTAATCATCTCTCATGTTTATACACAAATATTAACCTAGTAATAAATTATGAGTTCAAACAAAGTCACATATTAATAACTTGTTTTGTACTTCAGGGGTAGTGTTAATTTTTTAGGATTCACCCTTCACGAACCTTAACATTTATACGTTGTATATGGTTAAACCATGTCACTAAGGGTTGAATATAGCAATAGATAGGGCTGAAATTTGTAAAAGGTTTGATATATATACCTTAACCATGATTACCAAATATATTTATAGTTAACTGGTCAAGTCGTTGTTTAACTTTGTTATTTATGTCGACTTATTCTTTTAACTTCAACAGCGGTGAACACACTCCTATAAGAAACATTTTGTGACGAGTTTGGTTCTTTCTAATGTCTTTCTTTATCATCTCCATTTAAACAATGTAAAATAACAAATTTACCTTTTTACTTTTTTATTCTTTTCATTTTTTTACTCATTTTATAAATTAATTATTGACAAACGATTTAACTTTCTTGTCTTCTAAGACCAAAGAAACCACCCATAACCACCACTCACCACCCTTTACCACCCTTGCGACCAAAAACCTCCACCCACAACCCCACCACCACCGTACCGCTCCAATGACTAGAAACCGCCCAAATCACCATGACTATAAACATCCACCCACCTCCACCGCCACCATCTACCACCGTATCACCCCTATGATCAAAAACCGACCATAAGCCATCCAATCACCACCTACCGCCTCCGACCCCCATATCGATCCTCCAACTCTGAACCCCCCCATACCCCTAAATCAGAAAAACAAGAAACAGAATTCCAAAATAATAAATCACATTTGAAAGATGAAGACAAAGATGTAACCATAGAGACCATTGCCTCTTACCGACCATTTATTGTGGGTTTTCAACGCCACCTCCAACCTCCCTCTCCAATGACAGACCACCACTTCCAACCATAGATTTAGACTCTCTGTGTTGGATATCGTTTTGGAGCTTGCGATAGCAGTGAAGATAGAGGATGAGAGTGAGGGACAGATCTGGACTCTTCTTTTGAGTAGAGTGAGAGACAGATGACGAGAGTGAGAAACAAAAAGAGAGAGTGAGAGAGAGAGAGAACATAGAGTGTGGTTGCGGTGGGCGGTGGCGGTCCGTCAATATGGAAGAGGGAGAGTTAAGCGAGAGAGAGAGAGAGAGAGAGAGAGATTGTGTGTGTGCATGGAGATGAAAAGAGAGTGATAAATATAAAATTTTAAACATAATTCTTATTTTAATTAATTAAAAGTGTAAAAAAATAATAAGACCAAAATACCCTTGATTTAACATATTTTAGTAACAACTAATGTAAGAAAAAACCGAACTCACTACAAAATGTTTCTTAAAATACCGTATAAATAGAAATAAGTAAGTTAAAAAAACGATTTAATATATCAAACACTAAAATTTATTTACTCTAAAAAGATGAGAGGCAAAAAAGAAGTCCCGGGGTAAAGTTGGAAAATTGAGCGGTGCTTTACAAAGTTTATGGTGCATACGTCCTCTACGTGAATCGACGGGGTAGATATCCCCAAGGACGATCTAACGGTGAATACCGATTCAACCTCCCTATATAGAAATACCCCGAAAAAATCTCATAAACCCTCGTTATCAGCTGCAAAAGCCCTGGTCTAGGGTTTTATTCATCGACGGTCGCTCTGAAAGATCAGCGCACCAGAGGTAGTACCTTCTTCTTCTGACGCATCCTGTGAGGCTGATCCAGTTTTTGCTATCTAATTTTTCATGTATATTTGTGTGTGATTAATATGTCTATGTTACACGAATATTGTCGATTAAGGTCGTGTTTGGAGCTTGTTTTAGTTCGTGATCATCATGGCTATCTATTATTGGAGCTTTATGCCTGATCATTTCGCTTTATCTGCTTTATTTTCCGCTTCGTGTTTCGTCTAACATGCTTCAAGGAATTGGTCCCAGTCTGTGGTAGATATGATTGGGAAATTATGTAAGTGACGATTTAGAAAGGAAGATGGGTTGAGAAATAGAAATAACTTGACGAAATGGTGCCTTTTTCATGAAGACACCTTAAATCCGTCAACCAGTTTTTCTTATTTTCCGGTTTCTACTTATAGTTTTCTTCTGTTTCATGTATGGTATTGCTACATGTATCGTTTAGATTATCATGTGGGACTCTTAGTTGTAATTTGCAAAAAAGGATCCAGGCATCACTGCCTCAGTGGTACCAAACAGTAAACTGATCACTAAATCCGTCAGTCATTATATTGCTAATGCGACTATGCTTTGGAAATTCTAAAAACAAAAGAAGTGTTTTAATATTATTTTTCTACTGAAAATGAGTTGTTTTAGTCTCTCTATGTTTATGCCAATTGACAGTATAGATTTAGGAAGTTTATTACATTACACTGTCATGTTTTCTGATCATTTAGGTTATATCCTGCACTATCTCTTTATAAATCCTGACTTTCTGTATTTGTAGGTTACAAGATACAACCATGGCTTTCTTCAACAGAGCTCGTAGTATACTAAGGCAGAGTGTGAGTAAGCACATCAATCATGAAATGTCAGTGGCGAGTCCATCTATCTTTCAAATGATAAGATGCATGTCGAGTTCTAAAGTCTTTGTGGGAGGTAATCTCAAATTAGAACAAGTTAACTAGAGTTTGGATGTTGAGTTCAGAAATATGTGTATTCATAGTGAAGTTATTGATTCTTGTTTTTGAAGGATTGGCATGGGCTACAGATGATATGAGCTTGCGAGAAGCTTTTAGTGCATATGGGGAAGTCCATGAAGGTACATATGTTAAAAAGTTCTAGAACGCTTTGATTTTGTTAGACCTTAAGATGCTTGGACTGTTGAGCATGTTTTTTAATTAATTTGTAGTTGAGATAAGATTAATGGATATGCCCCTGGGTGCAAGTGATTGGAGTTGTTTATACGAGTCAGTAATAAGTTTGCATATTATCTACAAATGCTACAAGGAATTTCTTTATGGTTTCCCTCTCAGTTTCTTAGCTATATACATCTTTCAAAGGTTCTAATTATGCGATTGAAAAACCATCACTTTCTGAAGCATTTTGATTTGAGCCGTTGAGGGCTAGAATTACATGGGCATACCTGTCGGAAGAATTGATTTGTGTTGGGCTTTTGTGTATTTTTAGCTGTTTGGTGTGGCACTATAGGTTTATAGGATGATGTCGATTGATTTGTTGGGGTTACATGAATTCATATTACATATGTGACTTTTATGGTTTCTTGGAAAAATTTGCTACTACTTGCACCCAATAGATTTTGTTACTGTCTTCCGGTTGCTTGATGACCATGATAAGCTTGATATATGTCAAGGTTGACACTTTTTCATCTTGCATTCTAATTTTCTTCTCATTTATGAACATCAACCCATGTCGGTGCCAATTTATTCTAATTAAAACTTATATATCTTATAAATTCCTCATAGCTTCTTATGATATGCAACAGCTAGAGTGATCATGGATAGAGAAACTGGCAGGTCCAGAGGTTTTGGGTTTGTTACTTTTGCAGACACTGAGGCTGCTTCTGCTGCAATTCAGGCGATGGATCAACGGGTATTTTTTCTTTTACTGGATTTTTTTGGTTTTGGTTTTGGTTTATGATATCCCATAGAAATTGCAGTGCATATACGCTTGGTTAATCTTGTCAAATATCTAAAACACATTAAAGGCTTCAGTATAAAGGGAGTATATGAGATTGTAATGTTAATGGACAAATAATAACTTTTAACATGAATACATTCAAATAAAGGAGATGTATAAATTTACATGCCATTTTTCAGAAAGGTAATTGTGCACTTTTTTTGTGTGAAGAGCAAGTATTTACATGTAAAAAGTATTTTACTTATGTGACTTGAATGTTCATATAGATATCATGCTTGCTCGAGTGCTAGAAGTGTGAATTATTGTTGTGTTTAGTTGCTACATTTATGAGAAATAATTGTTTGTTGATTTATACTGCGATGAATTGGTTTTGAATGACCATCATGAAACAAATTTTGCAGGAGTTGCATGGTCGAATGGTGAGAGTGAACTACGCCAATGATAGACCACAAGGTGGTGGTGGTTTCCGAGGAGGTGGTGGCTATGGTGGGGGTGGTGGTGGGTATGGTGGTGGTGGTTATGGTGGTGGCGGCGGTGGGTACGGAGGTGGTGGTTATGGCGGTGGTGGAAACAGTTACGGTTCTGGTGGTGATGCGGCTGTTGGTGGTGATAGTTTTGGAAGTGGTGGATATGGTACTAGCGCCGGCGGTTTTGGGGGTGAAAGCCAAAACTTTGGTGTTAGTGGTGGTAGTGGTGGCGATACATTTGGCAATGATGGTGGAAACTCTTTTGCTGCTGATGATGGCCAGGTAGAAGGAAGCTACAGAGACAATGATGAGCCTGATGACTTTGCCAAAAGGGCTTGACCTATGCACACCTGAGTTCATTTTCAAGTCGAATGCTGTTTGCAGCTTATTATGGTTTGTTATTTTCTTCAAGTGTTTATTTTCTGGATCTTGAACGTGCACTGTGTAAACTTGACTCTTACGGTCTCAATCGGTTACAAACTTCATTCATGCTTGTGAGAACAACTAGTGTTCTTGGGGTTAATAGGATAAAAAGATTGATTCCTCTATAAATAGTCTTGCTTTTTCTGACACCAGCTGATGTTATTTCTATTGGTTTCTTCTTCTAAGAACTCTTGGGCGTATGTTTTCTCTAATATTTGAATGGGTAAATTCTGAATGTGTTCTATTACAGATGGTAAAAATATAGAAACTTACTTAAAATAGGAACTTATTCAACAGTTGGAAGTTGCTCAAGGTTTACTGTTAATGCATATGAAACCTTTCTAATAAGTTCATAACAGATGTAATTTTGTTTGGCTAACAAGAAAGAAAGTTTTATTGCCATATATTTAACTTTGATGAACTTCTAATCTATGTATTAATTTACCTGAAATCAGGAGTTTTTTAACTCTCTCTTCACAAAACTCTGTTCTGGCGTTCCACTACAACTACAGAAAAGATCGGATCTGCCCATCTTTACTTTCTTCTCTAATTATGGGTAAGGGTTTGTTTATGTTAGCCCAATTCCAATTGAAGAGTGGATATCGGGGTTTGATTAGGGGTTTTGCAGGTTTAGTGTGTTTGTATATGTATTGGATTTGTGTTGAGGTTCGAATTAGGTTGTAAGTTTATGGTGGCAGGGTTAGTGTTTAGTTTGGAAAATGATTTGTCGTTTAAGGTTAACCATCATAACATGGCCTTGTGACGTGTCTGGTTAAAACGACATCAAAAATGGTTAGACCGAGTACATCATAGCATCGCTCGACTTATCTCTGATAACCTGTTAAATAAGAAAATCCTTTTTAGCTTTTAGCTAGTGGTGAAGATGAAGGTGGTGTTGGTGAAGATTTTTTAAAATTTGGATGATTTGAGGTTTAATTTTTAATTTTCGTGGTCAACTTGAAGATTTAAAAAGAAATATTTCAAATATACAAGATTAGTAATAGTAATAATAATAATAACAATATTGATACAAATATTTGTTTTCAATAAGTATTTAAGAAGTTACTCAACATAAATTTTATGATATATGCAAGTTAGTCTATTTGTAATTTCATATCATCAGAAGAAAAAAAGCACCAAGTTACATGTTATATTGATAACTTGATACATAAAATAGATTTTTTTATACAATAGAAACTTGCTACAAAAGGTCCCAAAGATTCGTGAACCATAAGAGTTGAACCTCGTTTTAAACATCAACACATTAGTTAATTTGTATCATATGTTATTAAATACTTGTACCTATTGTGTATTGACGAATTTTGTTATATACGAATCGGCTCCCTTTATTGAACGATGATATCGTTTCAACCCTTACCAAAACTTGCATAGCGCTAAATGACACCTATGGCTGTGGTTCATGTAAAAAATATCACTATCATTAACCTCTAAAAATTGTTTACAAACAAAAATATGACTTCTTTTTCAACTTCAAGCTTTATCAGAAAACAAAGCCCTCTGTGCATTCAAAACCACAGGAGACCCCTGTCTTGCTTTCTCCACTATATGTTTTATTAATAGTTTTTCCATCTCATCATCATCATCATCATCATCAACATCCTGCTCATCTCCACTCGAACCACCACCACCACCACCATTTCGTGGCATTCCATCGACATCCAGATGCTGCAAATAACGGCTTTCTCCAATTCCACTGTCATTAGAAAACACATCTTCATCTGATTCATCAAGCTTTGCAAACTCGTTACAAGCCTCGTTGTAAGCATCTAAAGCTTCACCTGACAGATTTAAAACAACAGGTTCATCTAAAGGGTTCTCATCTCCTGCATCACTGCTTGAGAATTCTTTCCAAGATTTGTGATTTCGTGTTTCAATCTGTGCTTCCAACTCTCTGATACGTTCTTCAAGTTGGGATTGAAGGATTTCATGTAACCGCAGGCTCAGTTCTCTTGGAGAAACTGCATAGTTTGCAGAACGAAGTGTTGTGGTGCTTCCCTCCTCATCCTCATTGGTATTCCCCAGCATGTCAGCCCTTAACTCTCCCTGGGCTAGACCTGGCTCAAAGTCTGGATCAAGCTGCAATGCACCATCGCGTTTTACACTATTAATATACCGCATTAGATATGTTATATTATAATGAATAGTACAAGTTTAGGTAAGTATATAAGTTACCTCAGCGAGATTGGAAATCTTTCTTTCTAAGGTGGATGAAGTCATATTTAGTTCAAGCATTTCAAGTTCAGCTTCAAGCTCTGCTTCAATTTTACTAAAAGAATCATCTTTTATGACAACGGAATCTTTGTTATCATGCTCAAGAGTATCAGAATGAGGTGACCCATCATTGAAAGAACCACCTTCAATTCTTTGTGATTCATGATCCTCGATTGTGATCTCTTGCATGTTTAATGAATCTTTCATCTGGAGCTCCTCCTCAAGATCTTGAACCAAATTCTCACTCTGCTTCAATAAATGATTCAGCTTTTCTACTTCTAGCTTATTTGCCATGAATGAATATAATATGCCAAAAGACATCCCGAGACAGATCAGTAGTGTTGCATCAGGAGATCTGTTATAATCTTCTGAATATGATTGTGGTTTCGTTTCAACACTACTTTTTTCCACAATAAAAGCAGCATTATTTGCCTTGCTAATTACATTACTACCATCAGTCACAAAAAATGGTCTCACAGTCTGCATAGAAGGTGAAGCAAACGAACCGGGCGTATATTCTTTCATCTCAACATGAGCCATAACACAACATTCTAACGAGCTTAAAGGTCTAACAACTCGCCTGCTTGTTCTTCTACTTCTAAAAGACATTCTACTTCTAGGAGTGGAGGGTTCATTCACTAAATCACCCTTTCCAATATCCCCTAAAATTCCATCACTACCCTCATAATTTCCTGATATTATCCCTTTTTCGCCATCAAGATTGCTAGTAGAAGTGTCACCTGTAACCTCAGAATCGTCAGTTTTCAAACCTTTTCTCTTTGACAACACTCGGAAGGGCCATTTCTTGTCGGGTGGCTGCTTTGGATGGTTGGGTTTGATATCATACGAACCCTGGATCGATGATTCTGATGTTTTCTGCTCATCAACCTGCTTATGCTTTTTAAAGTGTTGGGCTATATAGCCAGCACCAGCAGCAACTACAACCATCCATATATCCATTTCCTCACCCTTCCACAGGAGAAAACTGATAATCTAACCAATCTTCACAACCACAGCACAAGGTTCCTTTTTACTTTTAACCCTCAGAACCAAGAAATCAAAGAATGAATTCCCCATCAAAACGAAATTTCCCTAATTCTAGTCCTCAAAGCCCTAATACTGGCAGCAAATCCAAGAGTTAAACTTCATTCAACCAGGAGCCAACACTAAGAAATGCAATAGAAAAGGAAAAACACCCTCAAGATGGGTCCAACGATAAACAAATCTCAAAATTCACGAACCCATATCAAGATTGTCGTAAGATGCAATCTTAATCTCATCGCATTAAATGAAAAGGAGGGATGCTTTGAAATGCTCAATAAAGAATAATAAATGTATCAGGTACATCTAACCTCGTGCAAGCAAATGGCTTAGTAAAAACTCCAAGGAAAGCGACCTGAGAAGTGCGAAGAAGCTCATCAATGCTGGCAATTGAAAAGATTTTACTAAAGAGAACTGTATGGTTGAAGAAGCATCTGTTAAAATAAAAAAAGATAACGATTCGAATGGAGACAAGAGTTTGAAACAGATTAAACGATTGGCAAGGGCTCAAAAAGAGGAGTTTGGGGATTGCATTTGGGGATTCTTGTCAACAAAGATTATTCTTTCTATGGCTTTTCTACATTCACAAATTCAACTCTCTAACCCTCTCGTCGTTGAGATTCTCGTCAAATCGATGACTATTTCAAGGCATATTTAACACTGTCATCCCCACTTTCACACAAAATTAACTAGAATTATAAAGAAAATAAAGAAAAAAGTTTTGTTATTATTTATTTTTCAATTAAAATAATTTGAAAGAAAATAAAAAATATATAAAGTTGATTTCCAAATCCTTTTTAATTTTATGACGAAAACCGGAAAAAGATGGAAAGAATTTTCTTATTTTAAGTCTTTTTATTTCATTATCTAAAAACTGAAAAACACAATTATAACATATTTTTCTTCTTAAATCCTTTTTTTAGGAAATTGATATATCATAAAAAAACTACAATCGAAATTTACACTAGTCCCAAACACATAAGATAAAGATGTAGAAATTTTTTAATTTAATAAGTTAAATGGACACCAAACTACGAAGTTACAGAATCAGCCTTTATAAAAACACAATTAAAACATATTTCTTCTTGAATCTTTTTTTTTAGGAAATTGATATATCATAAGAAAAACAACAATAGAAATTTACACTCCTAAACACATAAGACAAAGAAGTAGAAAATTTTAATTTAATAAGTTAAATAGACACCGAACTCTGAAGTTACAGGATCGGCCTTTAAATTACGACAGCATATTCGATTTACTTCATTTGCATATCCGCCGGAAAATGCATATTTGATTTAAGTAAAATGTATATTTGGACAACCATTGATCATACAAACCTAAAGTCTAATATTTGTTCAATAGATTCTATATAGAGTGCTGATTCTGTATCCAACCTTATCATATACACACATAAAGACATTCATACATGTATTATATATTATGGACGAGTAGGTGGTATGTAGAAATCTAGTTAACTCTATTTAATAGTTTTCTTTTTAGGTTTAAATGAAGATTAGATTAGCAAATCCAATTTATTTAAAATTAAGAGATAAAGATTTTCTAAAAGAAAAAACTTATCCGTACATGTACTATATATATTATGGGCGAGTACATGGCTTCAGTTTCACTTTCACTCCATCTTTCTTTTTCTTAAATTTATTTGTACCATCAATTTTTCATACCTAATTTTGCCCCCTAATGTAATCTGGCATTTAGAATCAAACACTTGATAATTTGGTCTCCTCCTTCAAATTCATTAGATAAACTTGGCAGTTAAATCTCGCTGCCAATTCACAAAGAATGACAACGTAACGAATCAAACGCTTGATCTGCTCATTCTTAATCGTTTTTGGAATTACTTCGATTAGCTTGAATAAAAAAAAATCACCAGTACAACGTTAACGATGAACATGTTATTGTTAACATCAAAGTTAATTATGATTTCAGAACTTATATGTGTGGGTTCCAAATTCTACAATTACAAACATAAGCAACCAAACAACCAAAAGCCAAACACATTATGATGATCCAAACAGCACATGGCTCTGAAAATGTATCCCATTATTGTTAATCATCATCTCCACCAAACTTCAACAAATCACCACCAAAATTACAACTAACTTAACTAAAAAGCAACACTCAACACTCTTCTTCTAATCGACAATTTCGTCTATAATTCATATTATTCAAAAAAAAATTTAATAATAATAATAATAATAATATGTAGATAGTTTTATAGGTGAATTGGAGTATTAAACAGTATGCTGTAGTGCATTAGGCATTCTGTAACATACTCTTGAAATTGTTATTCCAAAGAGTTTATCAGGTCTTTGAAGTTATACACAAGCCAATCGGCTTTTGCAGAGACTGCCTCCCGAAGCTGGACACCACCATAGCAGACAAACAGATCGGCACATCCTGGTTTTCGAGCCTACAGAACAACATAATTAATGGATCTCTAGAAGACTTGAATCTAAAACAAAATGCAGACTTGCTGCTACCAAAAATAGTAACTAAAAAAAAGAACCAAATATATTTAGGCGGCGTTTGGTTCGCAGGAATGTTTCTGATGGAATTGAATTCTCTAATGCGTGTTCTTACCTCCAAATCGGTAGCACCATCACCAATCATTACTACCGCCTTGTATCCATGTGCCTGAAAATTTGATGTCGCGTTACCAACAGAATTCTCCTAGACTACAAAAACACGCATGACAAAAGAAGACAAAGGAATAAAAAAGTAAACCTTTCTTATTAGTTGAACTGCAGTTGGTTTTCCTCCACTTCTTGAAGTTGGTTCATTTACATCAAATCCAGCAAACTCACCAGAAGAATCGAATTGCAGTTGATTTGCATATATATTTTCAGTTGGTACCCCAAGGATTGATGCAACCGGCTACACACACGCACACCATTAAAAAAATCAACACATAAGCTAATATCCCTTTATTTTACTAGCCAGATATATGTAGTTTTATTCATATTTTAAGAACACTAATCGATTAATGATTCTTGATAGCTTACATTGATCATTTGACGAAAACCTCCAGATATTAGATAAACAGTTTTACCATTTTCCTTCAGCTTCTGGACCAATTCTGTTATGCCAGGAGAAAGTCTACCAATTTACAAGCAAAAAGAAAGGAAAAACGGTCAACTATCTGCGTATTAAATAAAAGAATTTCTTATAAAAGTTTTTTTAATTGTGGCTGTAGTTGATATATATATTGCTGCACATCTAATTGTGGGGAAAACGAATTTAAACGGTATGACTTGCAAGAAAGACCATAATCAAACCTTGGGGGCCTCTTTTGAAGGAAGTCGTTGACTGTTGATAGCGAAGGTTTGAAAAGATTGAGCCTGGCGGCTAATGCTTCTTCAAAAGGTACTGAACCACCCATTGCTCTGCAGAACACATATTAAAATATATTATTAAAAAAAACAACTTTAGTCAAAACCAAATTTTTATGCATAGGCATTCAACCTAGCAGTCCATTCAGCAACAGCTTTTCCAGCTCCACAATAGTCGGCAAGTTCATCAATACCCTCATTCACACACACGGTGCTATCCACATCAAAGCATACAGCATCAGCCTTTTGCCATAAATCAAGGACCTCTGAATGTTTGTTTAACAAGACACCAGTTAACGAATACAGTTTTGGTGAACTTTCCATTTTTTTATTTTTATTTTCAATTTTCAATTTCCAATGAATCGATTAATGCTATATTGAAATACCTTTTGAAGGTAACGTGTTGTCGAATCTTCCTAATGAGGAGGCTGTTAATGGCTTAACAGAACCTGCTTTTGAGTTGGATGATGTTGAAGGACTCATCATCCTGATTGGACTATAAAAAGAAACTCTTTTTCTGTTTGATTTATGTGTTGAAAAGAGGGCAGGCTTACAGTAACCACGAACAGGAATTATACGTGAACTCGTTAACAACCCTTCCATGGAATTTATCTGTCATCAGGTAAAACAATTACAATAATTCAATGCGAACTTTAATTACCAAACTATGTAACAATGTTTTCTAAACATCCAGATCAACACTTGATCGTTCCATGTTAGAGACTAAATTAATCACATATTTCAACAAAAAATCAAGTAAAATATGCCTTTGCATGTTGTGTTATTAAAGATTATATTTAACAAACTATATACATTATACAAAAAGGTTAACTCCTTTGTAAAATACTACAAATATAAAAAATATAAGCTGGCTGATGACATTGCATCTGCTTATAAGTAGTTCGTTGCGTTCATAAAATTTTGCTTTGCACTTGGGTGGTGTTTGGTTTGAGCTCCGGAATCACTCCGGGTATGAGTTTGATACAAGAGGGGAATAGGAATAGGAACGGGTATGATTACCTACAAACTGTGGTTTGGTTTATATGTTGGGTTTGGTTATCGTTCCCAAAACTAATGTATGGTTAGCATCTCTGGCCATGAGAATGCTGTAAAATCTAACTTCCAACCTTCTACTGTTTATTAGATTTTTATCAGAAAAAAACACAATTATATATATAAAAGCAACAATCTTTGCGTAACTAAAATTTAGCACAGAGTTGTAGTCGAACCAAAACATATGAATATACATACAACAATTTCCTGTTTCCCAATTCCACTTGTTATCCAGCATATCATCCGGTCAATGATTTCACTAATCTTGACATCTTAATTTGATCAATCTGTGTATCCTCTATTTCTGTGTTAATGCTACTAGATACTGACTCTCAACCTTAAACTCCATTTTTCCTACTTCTCCAAAATTACTTTTGCAGGCAAAAAAACATATAAATGCAACACCAAACACCCTTTTGGCTTTTGGCGTTTCATCACAGGAACTGCAACTAAACAGCCCGTGACTACATTTAACTTCATCACAGGAACTGGCACAGAACTGCAACTAAAGTAACAATGTGTTTGAGGTGCATTACAAGTATAAGCCCAAGTCATATCACATAACAAAAGTATCACTCCTATGCATAAAAGATTCATTTTGGTTTCATTTTCGCCAAGGTGAGGGAGTGGCTAGTATGATGATAAATCACAGTAGTTCTTTTTTTTTTTATCACAATGATTAGATATATGATGAACCATTGCTTGAACAAGCTTCTTATTTTAGTTTTCTACCCAAACTATAGCATGGCAAGACGCATATCATACTAATAATTGGCATCCATGAGCTGCATCAAACGAATCCAAAACAGAAAACCAGGTTTCCAACACATAGAATATTAAGACCATAACATAAAAGAGTCTAAGGAGAACCGTTAAACTGTGTAGAAATTCAATGAAAATACAATTACATATACATGAATAAGCAGAAGAAGGACTGGCCATGCTCATTTCTATAGAGAAGTTATTGAATTAATTAACAAATAAAGAAGCATTATATCTTCAAAGAAAACCCTAGATCAAGATTCAAGCATTGGAACACGCACAAATCAGGGGGAAGAGATGAAATACAAAAGCATCAGTTAACAAAAAATCTTAACAGCAGCAAAACTCCGGTAAAAGTAAAGCAAAAATGAGAAGGCAACAAAGCCTTAATAAAGCTTAAGAATGTAAAATCTTACTTGAAAGAAGTAGAGATGCTGAGGCGAAGAGTTGACCGCCGGAAAGAAGAAGACTTTGAAGAATAAGAGAGGCTTTGATAGAACGCCAAAATTATAGATTCAAATGTGAATCTTCATATATAATTCAAAGTAGGAGAAATGGTTGGGGGTTTCTTGGATCTCACCAACCGCACCCTAGCTTGTTCTTACAAAGATGAATCGAACTTGTGTGAATGCAACTGGTCATCGGATGATGAATCGAACACCCATACAAACATACCTGTTGAGGAAGTTATCTTACTATGGACTTTAAAACAACGACATAGGATACATGGCAAATGATGTTCTTTTCCCTAAAAATAATAATGGGATGTTCATGGATTCGGGATTGTCGATTTGAACAAAACAAAAAAATTTATATAGAGTAATTTAGTTATAATTTAATAAAAACCGAACCATCTAATAGCACAACTTTTTGTTTCTATTTCAACAAACCACATAAGTAATACCCTAATAGAAAACAAAAGTGTCAACAAATTGATCATAGTTTGGATATTCATAGCACTAGGAGTCATGTAAAGGCTAGAAAGAAGTTCTACACATGAAACATAATGAAATTGTTCTAATAAAGCCTTAAAAAACTAAAAATAGCAACTTGTCTGGAAGTTGCAAGTTTGATCAACATTAGTTTACCTCTTGATTATTTAAATGAATAAAATTGTAGAACACTAAACAACAGCTTGCTTGTTTGATTAAAAATGATTTGTTAGTAAAGAAACAAGCTGATATGTGAAAAATTAGCAACAGTAGAAATAGGTACTCATGCCGAACCAAAATGGCGTTGCTTCCGAGCTCCGATAAAGATGATTAGCCGCTTGCTTATGTGAAAAATTAGTAGCTTGCTTATCCTCTCGTCTGCTTTGCTTCTTTATCCATGGTGTTGCTTCCGAGTTCAGACGATGATGATTTAGGGCATGTTTTCTAGATACTGATTAGATTAGGGTGATACACTGATATTGATTTACAGATTTAGGGGGTGTTTGTTTTAGCTTGGGTTTTTTTCAGGACTTATTTTTGATAAGTTCGTTTTTTTCAGCTTATTTTTCACGAGTTTAGTTTATTTTCATCTTGTAACTCATAATAAACTTAAAAGTCAAATAAGCCATAAAAACTGGCTTATAAAAAAACTAACGTTGTGTTGTCGAGATATATAAATATAATTTTTTGATTTTAAATGGTTAAAATATATTCAAATTAAGTTATTGGATATATATGTGAGTTTTTAAGGTTTAGAAGGATATATATGTAATTTAGAAGTTTGTAATGATATATATGTAATTATTAAAGTTTGTAAGGATACAGATGAAATTGTCCCAAAAAATAATATATAATATTAAGTTATTAACATCATCTGTTACTCTCATAAATTCTTAAGTTAATAAAGAATAAAATTGCTAAATTACTACTCATTTAAATAAACTAACTACAGAATATTATGGATCATTCTCCTCTTTTTTTGGGACAATTTCATATATATTCTTCTAAACTTCTATTATTACATATATATTCTTTCAAACTTCAATATTACGTATATATCATTCTAAAGCCTCTAAATTCTCATATATATCCAAAAACATATTTTATTATTATTTAATCTATTTAAAATTCACCTATAATAATCATCTAATATACTAATTTATGTATTTACTATTTTACCCTGAATCTTATTTTAACCCTAACTACCCAAGTCATCTAAAACTTCATCTGGCATTATGTATTATACCCAAACCATCGATGAATGAAATCACGTGCCCTAAGTTCATGGTCGTTGATGGATGGCAATCGATTTGGATTGAATAATACTCATGGTGGCGGCGGCAATATTTAGCAAAACACCAAGATCGTCGGAGTTTAGGACGACGCAGGTTTAGGAATTGGCGGCAGCGCAAGGTGATGCCAGCGGCGGGGTGGTCCGTATCGTTGGCGGTGGTCGGTCGTCGGTAACAGCGATGGGCGGCGGGGGTCACCGGTGACGAAGTCGATTGGAGGAGGCGACGGTCTATAGATGGCGGCGGGACTGATGTCAGTGGTTGGTTTTGGTGGCGGCGGTTGTTGGCGGCAGAAGTCGGCTACGTCGGTAAGCGGGGGTCGACGGTGGCGGTGGCGGTGGCTGGTGGGGAACACCGGTGACGATGCTGGTATGAATCTCGACAAGCTGATGGCGGCGGAGCACCGGGAAACCTTCGCATCTTCAATGATTAACCTTTTTAAGCAGCTTCAATCTTCTATGCTATCTTCAAGCGAGAACTTTTTTTTACAGAAGAGGATTCAGGAGCAAGGAAGAGCAGAGAAGAGGACTAGCTTGATAGGAATGAACAGTGATTGTGCAGAAAGTGCTTTGATTAATGTATTAAGAAAGGGCAATTTTGTAAAAGTATATTTTAGATGCTTTTAAGTAAAGATAAATTTAATATAAAGACGATTTTTTGATTTTTAAATGGTATAAATATATCTAAAATAAATTATTGGATATATATGTAATTTTTTAGGTTTTAGAAGGATATATATATATAATTTAGAAGTTTGTAAGGATATATATATAATTATTAAAGTTTGTAAGGATATTAATGAAATTATACCTTTTTTTAATTTGAAGCTGTACATAATAGTATAGCGGACCACGTATTAGGGATTTAGAGGATCAAAACCCTAGTTGATTACCTGCGAGAAGAGAAACAATGGCTTCGTCGGAGAAGCGATGCCTGTACGAAGTCCTTGGTCTCCATCGCGATTGTACCGCCGACGAGATCCGGTCGGCATACAGAAAGCTCGCCCTCCAACGTCACCCTGACAAACTAATTAAGTCAGGCGTATCCGAAGCTGAAGCCACCGCTTCCTTTCAAGAGCTCGTCAACGCCTACGAGGTTCTCTCCGACGTCCGAGAGCGGGCGTGGTATGATTCTCACCGCTCTCAAATCCTATTCTCCGGTACAAACCCTAACAATTCATCCTCTGGCTCCGCGGTCGTCCCCGATCTCTTTAGCTTCTTCTCCAACTCCGTGTTCTCTGGATTTTCCGATAAAGGTAAGGGGTTTTATAAGGTTTACGCTGATGTTTTTGACAAAATATATCGAAACGAATTGAATTTTGCAAAGACATTAGGGTTAGGAAATGTGGTTAAAGAGGCCCCATTGATGGGTAATTTAGATAGTCCATACGCACAAGTGAATGCGTTTTACGGGTACTGGCTAGGGTTTGTAACTGTGATGGATTTTGCTTGGGTCGATGAGTATGATGTAATGTCGGGACCGAATAGGAAGTCTAGGAGGTTAATGGAGGACGAGAACAAGAAGATTAGGAAGAAGGCCAAAAGGGAGTATAATGAAACGGTTAGGGATTTAGCAGAGTTTGTGAAGAAGAGGGATAAAAGAGTGATTGATATGCAGATGAAGAGGCATGAAGAGATGGAGAAGAAGAAAGAGGAAGAGAGGATGAAGAAGAAGGAAATGGCTAGAGAGAAGGCAGAGAGAGCAAGGGCTTATGAAGAGCCTGCGTGGGGGAAGGTGGATGATGATGTAGCAGACGAGGTAGAGGAGGAGGAGGAGGAAGAAGATGTGAAAAAGAATGAGTTGTACTGTGTGGCATGTGGCAAGAAGTTCAAGAGTGATAAGCAATGGAAGAATCATGAGCAATCGAAGAAGCACAAGGAGAAAGTTGCAGAGTTGAGGGAAGCTTTTGGAGAAGAAGATAGAGAAAACCAAAATGATGATGATGATGATGATGATGATGAAGGAGATGGATTTGTGTCAGCTGGCGAGGTTGAAGAGCTGAAAGAACAGCTTGAAGGTTTTGGAATTCAGAAGGAAGAAAAAGATGATGATCAAGAAAGTCGATCAGAGGAGGAATTTGTCGATGTTGATAATGGTAGAAAGGTAGTGAATGATGATGATGATGAGGATAGTGTTTTAAAAGCAATGTTAAGAAGCAGGAAAAATCTTGCATCCACAAGGAAGCCGAAGAAAGTTTATATGGAAGTTGAAGCTGAAGAGGTAGACTTGATGGAGTATAATAACAAGAAAGGTAGAAGAAAGAGGGGAGGTAGGAAGGATACAGCTAAAAGAGACGAAGATGAAGGACCCCAAAGAGTTGATAAATCAGAAATAAGTAGCGAAGCTGAGCTACAAGAGAAAAATGTCAATGGCTTAGATACCGAGGAACCATCATCATCTGAAGCATTTGCAGAGGATGATGGCAATGGTGGAGTAGATGACGCGCCTGCAGAAAAGATTAGGATTTCAAAGCCAGCTCCTGCAGTGAAAGTTAACAATAAAAAGGAGGGCAATTCTAAAGCGAAAGTTCTCTCTAAAGGGAAAAAACAGAAGGTAATATCATTAAGATTCTTTCTTACCAATACGTTTTTAAAGCTATGCCTTATTAGTTTCACAAAAGTGATGAAAATTTCATTTACTTAATTTTTGATCTAATATCATAAAATGTCTCGTGTGGCCACAGGCAACATCAAGAAATTCTGTGCTTGAATGTGATACCTGTGGAGTAGATTTTGGTTCAAGGTAAATACTAGATGTTGATATTAAGATTTTATGTGTTGCATGATGTTTAGCTGTTGGCATTTGAGCTTATCATAGTTGCTGATGTGGCAGGAACCAGTTGTATAAACATTTGAGTGATACCGGTCATGCTGCACACAAATCACGATGACAAAGAAACCAGGAAAGTTTACTCTCATATACTCATTCTTGGAGTTGCTGTTGTTGAGCCCCCCTGCCCGGGGGAGGCAGGGTGTCTGAATGGTGTCGATTTTTTCATAAGTCGTACCCGTGTTAAAGTAGAATTCTAGTTTAGCCAGATTGGTGATATCATTTTTGCAAGTGAAACGAAGCCCTAAATTTTTTATACGAAGGAGAATAGTTTTAAATTACGGACTACTTATACATCTTTATGTAAACGTTATTTTGTTGTTCATAGTTTGTTTTTTAGTCATCACTCATTTTTATATGCCACCATTATAAGTTTCAAGATTGCTATTTTTTTTCTTAGTAGAAGAAAAAAATTTATTCTTCTAGGGCTTGTTTATTCTACTATACATGAATCGTCGATATATTTTGCCCGAATCAGATTGATGATAGCAAACGAGATGACATAAAATCGTCTCATATGCAACAAAATAATCTCGCATGTTGATGATGATGAACTTAAATTTGACTGGTCTTGCCATCTTTTACCATAAAATGAAGAACGAGATGTTGAATGAACCAGTAGAGGGTGATTAAAATGAGTACAAAGACGAGATTGAAATGACAAACTCTAAATTCTGCTACATGTCTAACACAAAACTAAAAATGCATAACCAACATTTAAAATGAAATTTTACCAATTCACGCATAATACAATCGTATAGCTAAGCCTAGTACTTTTAACACACGATTTTCACCACGAATCTAAGATCAACTATCAATCAACTATAACCTAAATCCCATCGGTTGTGGAGTTCCAAATCAGTCGCCTTTGACTCCATATATCAAAAGCATGAATCTTTTTGAGGGAGAGCAACTGAGATAAGTTGTTCAAATAACTATTTCTAGTGAATTATACATGTAATATAATGCATGTTGCAGTCATAATGGTTTGGTAGAGGCTTCCTGTATATAAGCAATTGCTTCGGCTTCTTTAAGTTGCTTTCCCTGTACAAGTCCCCTAACCAAGGTGTCAGCATATTCTTTGGCTGGTGCACGAATTGGTATCTTCCCAGATTTAAACCCCTCAACATGAGAATGAGTGCACCTGGATTTAAAGGACCAAAACAGTTCTAAACCCGCTTTATGATTGAAACATAACATGCAAAATATTGAGGAAAAGGAGCTTACGTCATTGTCAAAATCGGAATATCTTTCTCCTTCCCCAAGTAAAGAACATTATGGTACCAACCATCCTGCACAAACCAGCATTTGTAGGTTTCATTTAGAAACTTCTGTCAGACCCTAGAAAGTCATCTCAGAGAAGGTGTACCTTGAGAGCCTCCAAAGAAACATTTCTTTCATATTCAATGGAATCTAAAGCAGACAGATCAAAGAAAGGAGAAGTTGTATCCCTGCAGACATTCTCCTGAAGTAGGACATCATTGAACTGCTCAAGACTGCATGTAAAAATGACATAATCAAATTCAATGTGAGAAGGATTATACTAAAGGAAAAAGTGACATACGTGATCCTATAGAGGCACATAAAGGTTTTTTCTTGATCGTCGATTTCAGGATTAAGGAAAGCCACGCCTCCAGGACCCCAAGTAGCTGTACTCTCTCGACCGAAGAATAAGCGGTGAGGAACAGTCTTCCACAAGACCTCCTTTGGCTGGCTTTTGTCCACAGCCCCAATACATGGCCTTCGCATGCCTTCTGCCTACAAATTAGGTTAAAAACAAAGGGGTAAATAGGTGCTGTCATTTTACTTCTCTAATAATCCAATTTGTTGCAGCTGGTATGAAATAGTGATACCGACAAACCACAATGGTACCAGGTTATACGGTATGGTACTCGGTAACAATTATAACAGAAACTTAAAGAAATTCAGTTTCAGAAGGGTAAGAGTTTGGACCATTTGTTCTTTTCCTTATTATGTTGGTTAAACGACGTTGTTTTAATGAAAAATTTGACTAAAATAACTACTTCAATCCATACCAGACCAGCACTATACGGTTAATATTCATAATTTTTGCTTTCATACCTTTGTCTGGCCCTAGCAATAACAGATAGCTGGATTTATTGAGCATGTAATCAAATATTGACACAAGTTTGAATGCATAAATTATGCATTCATAACTCTTTCATGGTTTCAGTTTATATTAAAGCATAGCATTAAGCAATAGGCATAGAGCTGGTTTACCTGGCCACCTTCTATATAACAGCGAAATCTTGACTCACTCATGTTTGATCCAAAAGAAGCATACCAAATATCGGTTTTTGATAACTCGGATCTCCAAGCTTCAGAAGAAATGCTAGTAACTTGATCTAGACTTGGTTTGTAAATTTAATTAGATAAGAGTAAATATATAAAAACGAACGACTTTGAAAGTAGATTCGAGAATTTAACCTGCAGCTTGAGCATGTTCACTAAGATTTAGTTTTGAAAGTGGTATTGCAATATCCTCGGATATTGTATTTGGAGCATCATCATCTGACTGTGAACTATAAATCTACAACAACATAATGGTAAACATAACAATGTTCAGGATAACCCCTCAATCGCACTACACGTGTAAATATATGGACTATTATATTGATGCTAACTAAGTGAAAGAATCTTGTGGATTCATAGACATCATCAGTGTTTCGTAATGGTGATAAAAAAATAGGAAACTGTAGCTTGAAATTCATCTACATGTACAGACGTCGCAAGGGACATGTTAACAAAACATTCAATGAAAGGGAGAGAACAACTATAGGCAATCGTTTAAGGCAATTCACTTAAGTGCGACTTGATAAGTCAGATCAACTAATAGTCTAATAGCATTAAATGTAGTAGTGGTTTAAGACATACATAGCTAGAATTTTATGAAAAGATGAAATCGTTACCGGATATTGAGGCGTTACTCTGCTGGTCAATTTCTCAGGCAACTTGTCTGCAAGTATTGGCCAGAATACACTTAATTCCTCACGAACCTGAACATATAAAAGTTGTGCCTCAAATGACAGGTATTATCATACATACAAAAGGAAATTTTGAGAATTTCGCAGACTGAATAAAATAAAAACTTGATTGAGCTGTAAAATTTTAAAACATCCATGGGCACAGAATCTTACCGCCTTGATCACTCTCCATGTTGATTCAAAAGGATAGCCCTCAATGGATTCAGCAACAGGTTTGTCTTCTAGCAGTACTTGTAAACAAGCGAGAACTGAGTTCGCCAAGGAGTTGAGGTTGTATCCTCCTTCCAACGCCATAACAATCTTTCCCCTACTAAACTCCATCAACTACACAAACCAAGCACCAGAAAAACTATTTTTTAAGTATTGTTTTCAACAAGTTTTTTGTTTAACTTGAACCAAAGGTAACCCTTACGTTACGTAGACCTTCCAATACAAATGAGAGGAAAAGAAGGAATGAATGAACTATGAAGATACAACGAACAAAATGTCTTAAAGAAATTTTCAAACAGACAACAGATTTGCTTGTTAGTTGGATGCTAACCTTTTTCAACATTATGGAATAACCATGTGGTGTGATACGGCAACCACCAAGAGGATCACCAATGGCTGCTCAACAATACAATTAGTGAATGTTAAACCCCACAGAAAGGGGAGAGTGGGTGCAGCATGCAAATAGCTACCTTATGTGTTGAGTTTAAAATTATTTTATGCAAATGCTCGTTAATTTAGTTGAGAATCCAAAAACATTCATGCAAATGCAACATCTCCATCAGGGGTGAAAGGAGTCAAAGGGCATTGCTTCATATGATCGTGTGTAATGATTATGAAAGTAACATTTTCCAACACAAAAGAGATAAACATCACATGAGAGATGTACATATGGACGACGCTATAGAGAAAATAATATTTCTTCGCAATGTACATATGGCCAGGACTTGTCACCGCTTTGCACACACAAAACAAATACAAATAGAAAACATACATACTAAGGGTTAAATAAACAGCCTGCCTGCTATAGTCGATTTTTATTTTGTAGACAAAATAATCCAAACAGAAACATTCCACCATCTAATAGGTTCATACTGAAAATTGCACTCAGAGTTAACTTTTTTCTTCCAACACTAGGGTGAAAGAATACTGTCTTTGGTCATTCGTTATGATATAGAGTCCCCAACCTAAATCAAGGTTATCCTACAATTTATTTGTCCTTTCGAATGTATGTTAATTGTTAAGCATCTCGTTTTTCACCTTTCTGTTTGATAATTTACTCTTTAACTTTTGATGAATTTCTGAATCATTCACTTCAAAGTATAGAATAAGGCGCCAGTGAAGTAGTAGCATACTTATAATTTAGAACAAGTGTATTACATAAATGGTGGAGCGTATTAATGACTTATGGTCACTTGCAGTACAGATACACATGTATGTTAATGTTCATCAATAGTTAGTAGAGCTGACCTGCATCAAATCCTGCTGAAATTATGATTATATTAAATATGTTAATGTTCATCAATAGTTAGTAGAGCTGACCTGCATCAAATCCTGCTGAAATTATGATTATATCAGGCTTAAATTCTCTTGCAACTGGGATCAGTATATGGTCCCAAACTGCAATATAATCAGCATCCCCACACTGACCATTCTCCCAGGGAACATTTATATTATACCCTGCACCTTGTCCCTCCCCCATCATGATGTGTGAACCATCATCACCAGCAGGATAAAAACTCCCATACTCATGCCTGCATATTTGCAATGTGAATAAGCATGACCAAGAGATCACGTGTTTAGCAAAAAGGAGAGCTTAGAATGAATAATAGCATTGGTAGTTTAGCTGTAATGCAGGGTGTAAGCAAAAGACATGTATGACCACAGAAAATAAATTTAGGAAGCTATGGAGGATTAGCTAGTTTTATCATGTGAGAGAAAGGCTCCGACTAAACTGCAATAAAGTCAAACTATTTGTCCCATGTACCTGTGAACAGAGAAAAATAGCACTTGGGAGTCCTTCCAGAACATCTTTTGGGTACCATTTCCATGGTGAACGTCCCAATCAACAATTAGTATCTTGTTGATGCCTAATTCCTAGAAAAATAAGAAGCTTTGACTTAGTTAATGATAGATCATAACCAACTGATAAAAATACAGACCCTATGCTTTGATCAACTTCGACTTATTCTATTATGTAAGCATTGGCATACACATTAATGGTAAGACACATATAGGCATATAGCTCACTTTTTGGTTAAGGAGAAAGCGCGTTGCAATAGCAACATTGTTGAATAGGCAGAATCCCATTGGTTCACTTTTTTCTGCGTGGTGTCCAGGAGGTCTAACAATAGCAAATGCAGAGTTAAGTTCCCCTTTTGCAACTTTCTCAGCAACCTGGTGAATGTATAATGTTATTTATATAATTTAAATCGAATACGGATACCATAAAAACAACTATTTGCAACTACAAACGTGGGTATATAATAAAACAAGAAAACATGCATCACATCCTAAATCATGGTCCAAAGATTACCAAGACCAGAATGCACTGCCTTTTATCCTAATTGCTGATCTTTTTATCAATAATGAGATCTGAGTTTGTAAGCCATCCTCTTTCTATCTTAATGGAATTAAATCAGAGGTGGAATTAGGTTATATAGAGTTGGCTATCTGTTATATATTTATATGATGCTAATGCATGAATCTAATTATATAAGAATACCAACTTAACCCCCTAACCTCAAGGACAGAGCCAGCGGCAAGATAAGCAGCTTCTGATGAACCTTCATTGAAATATATTGAATTGTATTTTTCAGCCACCTTGTTTCTTTGTGAGTCTAACCTTTTGGAACTTATGGTCTTGATCAAATTAATGTGATTATTAGTATGAACTGCAGCTATATATTTGTCTTCCGCTGCTTTGGCATCGAAGACCATGCATCTGAAATACAAGTTAGTATGCAAGCTATATCATGAATGCATCACTAAAGTGATTTAACAACCAAGTTCCATGTTACAAAAGCAGCCAACACTTGTTACTCCACTCAGCAATTAGGTTTAATTTAGAAAGAGAGACAGAGAGTGTGTGTGTGTGTGTTTTTAGCCGTTAAAAAAAAGTATAGTGAATGCTGGGGCTCTTTCGGAGCAAAATTATGTCACAAAATGCATAGAAATCCGGTTTCATGGCAAGTAGCTTGTAGCTGTGGCTAAAATCACTTTTAAGGGGTTGCTATAATAGCCAAATAAGATTTGCAGAATCCATACGAAAATAATCACAAATTATAATCTGTAAGCAATTCATGTCACTTCCAGACTATCTAACACTTATGATTTTCACTAAAATCGCTCTAAATCATACCGAAACAAGCTTACAATTACACTTAATCAATGTATCCAGTGTAAGTCCGTGTGTGGAAGAACTCACCTCTGAGGAATTCCAGCGTTCAGGAGTCTCTTCCAAATAGCATGAATTCGATCGGGGTTTTCGGGATGAATTTCTCCTTTAGGTGTTGAATGCTTACACATCCGCTCATCATAAACCAACCCAACACGACGCTGTTCTCTGGATAGCGATGATGACACTTGAGCTCCACTTGCGTTGCTTTGATCGGGAAGGAACTCCATCATTAATGAACAACAAACACACACACCACAGAGAAAGGTAGTTATGAAATGGAGAGGAGAAAGCGAGGTTTGAAATTTGAAAGAAAATTATGAAACCTTTGATTCGTCCTCCCTCCTACAAAAAAGCCTAATACCCAATCATGCCTCACTTTCAATTAATTTTCTTTACCTCATAAATTTGGGATTTTTTTTAGATTATTTTTATTTAATTGTATTTAAATTAATAGCATAAAGTCATTGGAGCTAATCCGTACCCGTCTATTCAATCAGTTTTTACTTTTTAGCAATATACAACAAAATACAAGTTTTTAATGAAAAGAGTACATGTTAATGAATAAAGTTATCATGTATCACTTTTATTGTATAAAAATCAATTTCTTAAAGTCATACTTATTTAATTTTCTATTGGTTGATTATAAACTAAAACGGGAAATCAGTTTAAGGAAACGATCGAGGAGAAACTATTTGAAAGTATTTAAATTTTCACTGCGCTTTTAAATATTTTAATTTCATACATATTCTATTAGTATGCGAATAATTTAACTTAACGATCATGATAAAATCTTAATTATAAGATTGGAAATCTATGTTTTGTAGCATTCCTATTTTCATAAACTCCTCTTAGTTAAAAGACAGTTTTATCTACTAAATGACTTAAGGTGTCAATAGTTGACTATGGAGGTTATGTTTCAAAGATAAGTGAAAAATGCTGATTTTTAAACTAAAGTTTTTCTCTCCTTTGTTGGTGCGGTTGGCCTAATATAAAAAGAGTTTAAAACAAGCGTTACATACTTTAGTGAATGTTGGTGTGTGTGTGTGTGTGAGTGTGTGTGCCTTTTCTTTTCTTCTTCTTCTTTTTTCTTGTTGTTGTGAAAGATAGCCTTATCTTCAAGCTTTGAACTTTGAGTAATCAAGTTGGATGTCAAAGCAGATGGCCGTTAACAAGATTCAAACATTTTCTGATGTATCAATTGTTTCATAATTAGATTATAAAGAGAAATTACACTAAATTTAATTTATATTGTATACCTTCCTAGATAAATAATTGATATAATAAAACATATAATATAATATTAATTAAACTTTTTAAGTAATGTACGAGTTTCTAATATAGATAATATAAATGATTATGAAAACGATATTATAGAAATAACAATTTAAGTTTTTGATCAACTAAACAGTTTAAGACTATAAGATAGTGTTTAGTTTGCAAAATGTTACTGAAATAATAGAAATCTGTGAAGGAATTGGAATCTATCAATAATTGGAGTTTAAATCTGTAATTTGTTTGGTTAGCATGAAACTGAATCAGAATCCAATTCCACATTCTGTTTGGTTCGCGGACAATGTAGATAAATTTGATTTCAGTAATGTAAAATGACATAATTTCTCTTCCGTTTAATTCAACATAAGTTCTACAGATTCATACATGTAACACCCTAAAATAGGGCCTAGTTGTAAATTGTAGTACATGTAGCTTTAACAGTTGTAAGTTGACTTTAATTGGTGTTTTGTTGCTAACTGTAGTATAAATGTTGCTAAATAGTGTCTTAAATGTTAATTGGTGTTTTAAACATGGATTGGTGCTAATTGGCGTTAAATGGTGTTAACTGGTGTTAAATGTGGATAAAAATGTAGTATTATAAAAAGTGTTGTAAGTTGACCATGTTGACAAATAGTTGAACGGTTTTAGATAAGGGTTCCAAAAATATCTCCGTTAGTTGAAACGGATAACCCTAATTTGTGTAATAAGTTGAATAGGAGAACGAAATACCCGTGAGGGGGTATTAGACATTTAAGGTCGGCTTAACAGCCTTCCTTATCCCCTGTTGAGTCTAAAAACACATACACACATACTACATACGCATACACATACGTACGTACAAGCAAAATCACCCAAACTCTTGTTGATTTGAAGAAGGAAACCAAATTAGAGGTTGGATCCAGTTGAAAATCTGTTCTTGTAGCTTGTGTTCCTCATCTTATTGTAAGTTTTCTTCTTATTAAACCTAGTTCTTCATCTTCATATGTATGTGGTGTTGGATTGAAGATTTAGAGGTGTTTGATGTTGTTTTAGTGTCCAAATCATGTTAGAAGGTTCATATACATGCTAGAAATGTTGTGTAAACGCTTGGATATGGATTCAAGTTGGATTTTGAGTCAAAAACCCGTAAAACCGTAGCTGTGCTCGAACAGAGCAAGAACACACTGTAAATGTGGTTCCTACGGGCGTAGTATAATGTTACTACGGCCGTAGGGGGTTGTTGTAGTTACTACGGTCGCAGTAAATGGTTGCTACGGCCGTAGGATTGAATTCATGAGGATTACCACCCACGGGTGATGGAAACAAGACTACGGGCGTGGGTATATAACCTACGGCCGTAGTTACCCAAAGGATACCTACTACGGGCGTAGGATATGGTTACTACGGCCGTAGGTTATGGTTCTTTGGCAAGAGATCCTACGGGCGTAGTGTATATATACTACGGCCGTAGTGCGTGTTGGAATGTTGTACTGCGGGCGTAGGAACAGGTTCCTGCGGCCGTAGGAGGCTGTCAGAAGCCATGTTGACCTTTTGTTGAGACAGTTGTTAGTGCAGACTAATATAGTGTATACTAAGGGGTGTTTATCTATGTTTATTGGTGTTAGGTGATTCAGACGATTCTGTGTGCTCTTGGGATTCCCGATTGCATATCTGCCTCTTGTAGTTTCGAGGTGAGTACCGGTTTCCCATGAGTCTCAGTAGGTAAGTTATCTGTGGTACTTGTTGACATGTGACTGGTGTGTTGATACGTGAAAATGGAGGCAATTATCCGACTTTATTGTATACTGCGATGCTTCGTATTCTGGATTGGGGTGTGTGCTGATGCAGCGAGATAAAGTGATTGCCTACGCTTCAAGGCAATTGAAACCTCATGAAGGCAATTATCCGACTCATGATCTTGAGTTGGCAGCGGTGGTGTTCGCGTTGAAATTGTGGAGGCACTATCTCTATGGCACCAAGTGTGTGGTCTGTACGGATCACAAGAGCCTGTAATATGTATTCACGCAGAAGAGCTCAACATGAGACAACGCAGATGGCTTGAGTTGATCAAAGACTATGATTGTGAGATTCGCTACCATCCTGGTAAAGCCAATGTGGTGGCGGATGCTTTGAGTCGCAAGAGCTCTACCACAGATGCTAAATTCATGAAACTTACTGTGATTCCCGATATCATTGCTCGATTGAAGGAAGCGCAGCAAGTAGCGTTACAAGATGAAAACCTAAAAGCAGAAACGATGAAAAAGCTGAAAGATCAACTTGTTGATGATACTCGCGGACTAAAGACGTTTCAGTCTCGCGTGTGGGTACCTCTTCATGGTGATAATCGTGAGCTGATACTGCAGGAAGCTCACAAATCTAGGCTGTCGGTTCATCCGGGCAGCACAAAGATGTATCATGATTTAAAGGCATTGTACTGGTGGCCTACTTTGAAGCGAGATATTGCTTCTTTTGTGGAAAAATGTCAGATCTGCGCGCAAGTTAAGACAGAACATCAGAAGCCTTATGGCAATTTACAGCAACTTGAGATCCCTGAGTGGAAGTGGGATCACATTACGATGGACTTTGTGACAAAGTTGCCAAAGACCCTCCGGGGTCATGATGCTATTTGGGTCATTGTCGATAGATTGACCAAGAGCGCTCATTTTCTAGCTATCAGCGAGTCTACTTCGCTAGAAAAGTTAGCAAAGCTGTATGTAGAAGAAGTGGTGTCACGACATGGTTTGCCATGTTCGATTGTGTCGGATCGTGATGCGAGATTTACTTCACACTTTTGGCAGAGCTTACAACATGAACTTGGTACACGTGTTCATCTGAGCACAGCGTATCATCCGCAGACAGATGGCCAGTCAGAGAGAACGATCCAGACGTTGGAAGACATGCTTCGCGCATGTGTTCTCGAATTTGGTGGCGCGTGGGATTCTCACTTGCCGTTGGTCGAGTTTGCTTATAATAACTCGTACCACTCCAGTATTGGGATGCCACCTTATGAAATGTTGTATGGGAGGCGTTGTCGTACTCCTACATGTTGGTTAGAACCCGGTGAAAAGCAGTTTGCCGGACCTGAGATTGTTCAGATTACAGCAGATAAAGTGAAGATTGCACGGGAAAAGCTCAAAGCGGCCCGTGACAGACAGAAAGTATATGCTGATCCTAAACGCAGACCAGTTGTATTGCAGGAGGGCGATCGGGTGTTCCTGAAAGTTTCTCCTTGGAAAGGCGTGATTCGTTTTGGTAGAAAAGGTAAGTTAAGTCCACGTTACATTGGTCCATTTCGGATCATTCGCGTGGTTAACGATCAGACAGTTACGCTAGAGTTGCCTCCAGAGCTTTCTGGAATTCACAACACGTTTAATGTGTGTTATCTGCGTAAGTGCAAGGTGGAGGAGAACCAGATTCTGCCTCTGCAGGAATTGAAGGTTGACGCTTCAAAGCGCCTAGTGGAAGAACCTGTTGAAATACTTGATTCTAAAACCAAAAAGTTGCGTCGAAAGTTGATTAAACTGGTGTTAGTTAAGTGGAGGCATAACCTGGGTTCGAATATGACCTGGGAGACGGAAGACGACATGAAAGCTAGATACCCTCACTTGTTTGTAGACGATCAGATTCCGAGGACGGAATCTTCTTAAGGGGGGTAGATTTGTAACACCCTAAAATGGGGCCTAGTTGTAAATTGTAGTACATGTAGCTTTAACAGTTGTAAGTTGACTTTAATTGGTGTTTTGTTGCTAACTGTAGTATAAATGTTGCTAAATAGTGTCTTAAAGGTTAATTGGTGTTTTAAACATGGATTGGTGCTAATTGGCGTTAAATGGTGTTAACTGGTGTTAAATGTGGATAAAAATGTAGTATTATAAAAAGTGTTGTAAGTTGACCATGTTGACAAATAGTTGAACGGTTTTAGATAAGGGTTCCAAAAATATCTCCGTTAGTTGAAACGGATAACCCTAATTTGTGTAATAAGTTGAATAGGAGAACGAAATACCCGTGAGGGGGTATTAGACATTTAAGGTCGGCTTAACAGCCTTCCTTATCCCCTGTTGAGTCTAAAAACACATACACACATACTACATACGCATACACATACGTACGTACAAGCAAAATCACCCAAACTCTTGTTGATTTGAAGAAGGAAACCAAATTAGAGGTTGGATCCAGTTGAAAATCTGTTCTTGTAGCTTGTGTTCCTCATCTTATTGTAAGTTTTCTTCTTATTAAACCTAGTTCTTCATCTTCATATGTATGTGGTGTTGGATTGAAGATTTAGAGGTGTTTGATGTTGTTTTAGTGTCCAAATCATGTTAGAAGGTTCATATACATGCTAGAAATGTTGTGTAAACGCTTGGATATGGATTCAAGTTGGATTTTGAGTCAAAAACCCGTAAAACCGTAGCTGTGCTCGAACAGAGCAAGAACACACTGTAAATGTGGTTCCTACGGGCGTAGTATAATGTTACTACGGCCGTAGGGGGTTGTTGTAGTTACTACGGTCGCAGTAAATGGTTGCTACGGCCGTAGGATTGAATTCATGAGGATTACCACCCACGGGTGATGGAAACAAGACTACGGGCGTGGGTATATAACCTACGGCCGTAGTTACCCAAAGGATACCTACTACGGGCGTAGGATATGGTTACTACGGCCGTAGGTTATGGTTCTTTGGCAAGAGATCCTACGGGCGTAGTGTATATATACTACGGCCGTAGTGCGTGTTGGAATGTTGTACTGCGGGCGTAGGAACAGGTTCCTGCGGCCGTAGGAGGCTGTCAGAAGCCATGTTGACCTTTTGTTGAGACAGTTGTTAGTGCAGACTAATATAGTGTATACTAAGGGGTGTTTATCTATGTTTATTGGTGTTAGGTGATTCAGACGATTCTGTGTGCTCTTGGGATTCCCGATTGCATATCTGCCTCTTGTAGTTTCGAGGTGAGTACCGGTTTCCCATGAGTCTCAGTAGGTAAGTTATCTGTGGTACTTGTTGACATGTGACTGGTGTGTTGATACGTGAAAATGGAGGCAATTATCCGACTTTATTGTATACTGCGATGCTTCGTATTCTGGATTGGGGTGTGTGCTGATGCAGCGAGATAAAGTGATTGCCTACGCTTCAAGGCAATTGAAACCTCATGAAGGCAATTATCCGACTCATGATCTTGAGTTGGCAGCGGTGGTGTTCGCGTTGAAATTGTGGAGGCACTATCTCTATGGCACCAAGTGTGTGGTCTGTACGGATCACAAGAGCCTGTAATATGTATTCACGCAGAAGAGCTCAACATGAGACAACGCAGATGGCTTGAGTTGATCAAAGACTATGATTGTGAGATTCGCTACCATCCTGGTAAAGCCAATGTGGTGGCGGATGCTTTGAGTCGCAAGAGCTCTACCACAGATGCTAAATTCATGAAACTTACTGTGATTCCCGATATCATTGCTCGATTGAAGGAAGCGCAGCAAGTAGCGTTACAAGATGAAAACCTAAAAGCAGAAACGATGAAAAAGCTGAAAGATCAACTTGTTGATGATACTCGCGGACTAAAGACGTTTCAGTCTCGCGTGTGGGTACCTCTTCATGGTGATAATCGTGAGCTGATACTGCAGGAAGCTCACAAATCTAGGCTGTCGGTTCATCCGGGCAGCACAAAGATGTATCATGATTTAAAGGCATTGTACTGGTGGCCTACTTTGAAGCGAGATATTGCTTCTTTTGTGGAAAAATGTCAGATCTGCGCGCAAGTTAAGACAGAACATCAGAAGCCTTATGGCAATTTACAGCAACTTGAGATCCCTGAGTGGAAGTGGGATCACATTACGATGGACTTTGTGACAAAGTTGCCAAAGACCCTCCGGGGTCATGATGCTATTTGGGTCATTGTCGATAGATTGACCAAGAGCGCTCATTTTCTAGCTATCAGCGAGTCTACTTCGCTAGAAAAGTTAGCAAAGCTGTATGTAGAAGAAGTGGTGTCACGACATGGTTTGCCATGTTCGATTGTGTCGGATCGTGATGCGAGATTTACTTCACACTTTTGGCAGAGCTTACAACATGAACTTGGTACACGTGTTCATCTGAGCACAGCGTATCATCCGCAGACAGATGGCCAGTCAGAGAGAACGATCCAGACGTTGGAAGACATGCTTCGCGCATGTGTTCTCGAATTTGGTGGCGCGTGGGATTCTCACTTGCCGTTGGTCGAGTTTGCTTATAATAACTCGTACCACTCCAGTATTGGGATGCCACCTTATGAAATGTTGTATGGGAGGCGTTGTCGTACTCCTACATGTTGGTTAGAACCCGGTGAAAAGCAGTTTGCCGGACCTGAGATTGTTCAGATTACAGCAGATAAAGTGAAGATTGCACGGGAAAAGCTCAAAGCGGCCCGTGACAGACAGAAAGTATATGCTGATCCTAAACGCAGACCAGTTGTATTGCAGGAGGGCGATCGGGTGTTCCTGAAAGTTTCTCCTTGGAAAGGCGTGATTCGTTTTGGTAGAAAAGGTAAGTTAAGTCCACGTTACATTGGTCCATTTCGGATCATTCGCGTGGTTAACGATCAGACAGTTACGCTAGAGTTGCCTCCAGAGCTTTCTGGAATTCACAACACGTTTAATGTGTGTTATCTGCGTAAGTGCAAGGTGGAGGAGAACCAGATTCTGCCTCTGCAGGAATTGAAGGTTGACGCTTCAAAGCGCCTAGTGGAAGAACCTGTTGAAATACTTGATTCTAAAACCAAAAAGTTGCGTCGAAAGTTGATTAAACTGGTGTTAGTTAAGTGGAGGCATAACCTGGGTTCGAATATGACCTGGGAGACGGAAGACGACATGAAAGCTAGATACCCTCACTTGTTTGTAGACGATCAGATTCCGAGGACGGAATCTTCTTAAGGGGGGTAGATTTGTAACACCCTAAAATGGGGCCTAGTTGTAAATTGTAGTACATGTAGCTTTAACAGTTGTAAGTTGACTTTAATTGGTGTTTTGTTGCTAACTGTAGTATAAATGTTGCTAAATAGTGTCTTAAAGGTTAATTGGTGTTTTAAACATGGATTGGTGCTAATTGGCGTTAAATGGTGTTAACTGGTGTTAAATGTGGATAAAAATGTAGTATTATAAAAAGTGTTGTAAGTTGACCATGTTGACAAATAGTTGAACGGTTTTAGATAAGGGTTCCAAAAATATCTCCGTTAGTTGAAACGGATAACCCTAATTTGTGTAATAAGTTGAATAGGAGAACGAAATACCCGTGAGGGGGTATTAGACATTTAAGGTCGGCTTAACAGCCTTCCTTATCCCCTGTTGAGTCTAAAAACACATACACACATACTACATACGCATACACATACGTACGTACAAGCAAAATCACCCAAACTCTTGTTGATTTGAAGAAGGAAACCAAATTAGAGGTTGGATTCAGTTGAAAATCTGTTCTTGTAGCTTGTGTTCCTCATCTTATTGTAAGTTTTCTTCTTATTAAACCTAGTTCTTCATCTTCATATGTATGTGGTGTTGGATTGAAGATTTAGAGGTGTTTGATGTTGTTTTAGTGTCCAAATCATGTTAGAAGGTTCATATACATGCTAGAAATGTTGTGTAAACGCTTGGATATGGATTCAAGTTGGATTTTGAGTCAAAAACCCGTAAAACCGTAGCTGTGCTCGAACAGAGCAAGAACACACTGTAAATGTGGTTCCTACGGGCGTAGTATAATGTTACTACGGCCGTAGGGGGTTGTTGTAGTTACTACGGTCGCAGTAAATGGTTGCTACGGCCGTAGGATTGAATTCATGAGGATTACCACCCACGGGTGATGGAAACAAGACTACGGGCGTGGGTATATAACCTACGGCCGTAGTTACCCAAAGGATACCTACTACGGGCGTAGGATATGGTTACTACGGCCGTAGGTTATGGTTCTTTGGAAAGAGATCCTACGGGCGTAGTGTATATATACTACGGCCGTAGTGCGTGTTGGAATGTTGTACTGCGGGCGTAGGAACAGGTTCCTGCGGCCGTAGGAGGCTGTCAGAAGCCATGTTGACCTTTTGTTGAGACAGTTGTTAGTGCAGACTAATATAGTGTATACTAAGGGGTGTTTATCTATGTTTATTGGTGTTAGGTGATTCAGACGATTCTGTGTGCTCTTGGGATTCCCGATTGCATATCTGCCTCTTGTAGTTTCGAGGTGAGTACCGGTTTCCCATGAGTCTCAGTAGGTAAGTTATCTGTGGTACTTGTTGACATGTGACTGGTGTGTTGATACGTGAAAATGGAGGTATGTTATGATAGAGTTGTACGAGCATGCTTATTATTGATATGAAAGATATTGTTGTGATTATATGCGCGCATGAACTGGATCCTTATTGGATCAGCTATTTGTTTATGAAGTTTTGTCCGGACACTGAATTGGAGAACACGGAGGTCAGTCAGGTAGACGGGTGTCAATACTTGGCTGGGTTCTCGGGTAGACGGGAGTTAGTACCCGGGCACTAACGGTACTCAAGTAGTATACGCTTGGGTAATGGTCCTGCAGGCCGCCGTTCCTCTAAGGAGTAAGGTTCCTTGATAGATGGGAACCAACATGATAGATAATTGGCGTACTATGTGGACTGCTTTTGGGTTGTTGAGCGGGGTTAGCTCCCCTGCAACATACGACTACTGCTGACACGTTTGTCACGTCACAATATGATAGGATAGCCCTGTGTGCTGTTCTGATACATGATAGCCTGCTTATTGTTGCTTATGTGTAATTGGTGCTCACTAGCTAGTTGTAGCTAACGGTGCAAGATTTACCTTTTTCGCAGGTTGATGCTAGAGGCCTGGTGAGGCGGGTACCGATGGTAGCTTTTGTTGTATATACCTTTTGGGGAACACGTTGTTATATGTATGGATCCGATGGTCGGTAACTAGTTGGTAACGCTTGTAGCTTTGAACTTGGCTAACCTTTTTGTTGTAATTAATTAGCCGAGTCAAACTTGTTGCTTTTGTAAATGGTGTTTAATTCCGCTGCAACACTTTTGATAATAGTTGTTTAAAAAGTTTAAATTAACTCTAATTTTAAGCTCGTTAGAGGTGGCGTTACAATACACACATATTAACAAATCATAGTTAAAGAAAAGATTCAACAGTTTCAATATGGTTCTACAAAGTTAACATGAATCATTGTTTCTCAAATTCACAATGGATTCTACAGATTCAACAATGGGTTCAATACACACACATTCAACAAATTACAGATTATGATCTGGAACGACTGGAGAATGAGTTCAGTAGTCTCCGTAAGGGGGACAAGCCTGTTGAGGACCTTATTCATGCTTTTACGGATAAGGTTAGATTCATACCGCATTTGGTGACTGACGAGAAAGCCAAGATGCGGAAGTTTGTGAACATGTTGCCACTTGACTATCGCGCTCATGTGAGAGTTGCGGCTACTTTGGATCGGGCGTTTGAGATAGCCCGACAGATTGATGGAGATAGACGCCAGGGTAAGGGGGATCACGCTGCTGAGGGTCAGAAAAGGAAGTTTCAGCAGTTCTCGAAAGCTGGTACTTCTAAGGGGCAGTCGTCGACTGGGGGAAAGCCTGATTCTTCGAAGAAGGCTAAGTTTGAGGGTTCGTGGTGCTCTCTGTGTCGCACCTACCATGCTGGTGATTGTTCGAAGGCCACTACTCGTTGTTTTAGGTGTGGTCAGAAAGGGCACTCGGTGAATGAGTGCGAGTTTAAAGAAAACGTCTGCTACAAGTGCCACAAGCCAGGGCACCGGATTACAGATTGTCGGTCAAAGTGAGACGCTGGAACTGGAGGATCTGCCTCAGGGCAGAAGAAAGACAACGCTCCCCGTGCTAAGGGGCGGGCGTTTCAGATGACGAAAGAGGAGGCGAAGGGTGCTGGGGACGTGATTACGGGTACTTTTCTTATTAACTCTACCCCAGCATGTGTATTGTTTGATTCTGGAGCTACATATTCATTTGTGTCTGTGTCTTTCTGTGATAAACTGCAAATGCCTGTATCTGTGTTGTCTGAGCCTATAAGAGTAGAGACTGCTAGTGGTAAAGTAGTTCCAGTTGTAGATAATGTCCCTCAAGCGGTTATTGATATCGACGGAAGTAGTTTTCCTGTTTCTTTTCTTTTAATGCCGATTGCGGGATTCGATGTTGTGATTGGGATGGATTGGCTTAGCAAGTTGAACGCTGAGATTTTCTGTTCCAAAAAGTTGATTAGAGTTCCTTTACCTGACGGGTCATATGCTGTGGCTCGCGGCGAAAGGCGAAAGTTGGATATTCCTATGATTTCTCTGATGAAAGCTCGTAAGTCGGTTTCGAAAGGCTGCGATTGTTATCTAGCCCACGTGATTGACGCTAAACTGGAGAAACGTGTTGTTCGTGATATTCCGGTGGTGACCGATTATCCAGAGGTATTTCCTGATGAGTTGCCTGGGTTACCGCCAGTCAGAGATGTTGAGTATAGAATTGATCTTGTTCCGGGGGCTACCCCTGTGGCTAAAGCTCCATATCGTCTTGCTCCTTCCGAGGTTCGCGAGATGATGACGTAGATTCAGGAGTTACTAGACAAAGGCTTTATTCGCCCGAGTTCTTCTCCTTGGGGTGCTCCGGTACTGTTTGTGAAAAAGAAAGACGGGACGATGAGAATGTGCATTGATTACCGGGAGCTGAATAAGCGAACGGTAAAGAACAAGTATCCTCTGCCGCGGATAGATGATTTGTTTGATCAACTACAGGGAGCGACGTGCTTCTCAAAGATTGATCTGCGGTCTGGATACCACCAAGTGTTAGTTGCTAACGAAGACGTTCCAAAGACGGCTTTCCGTACTCGTTATGGTCATTATGAGTTTTTGGTGATGCCTTTCGGTTTAACCAATGCTCCTGCTGTTTTCATGGACCTGATGAATCGGGTTTGTCGTCCATTTCTTGATAAATCGGTGATTGTGTTTATTGACGATATTCTCATCTATTCTAAGACTGAAGCTGAACACGAGTTGCATTTGCGAGAGGTACTCGAAACTCTTAAACGGGAGAAGCTTTACGCTAAATTCTCAAAGTGTGAGTTCTGGCTACGAGAAGTTCATTTTCTCGGTCACGTGATTTGCAGTGATGGCGTGAAAGTTGATCCGGCGAAAGTCGAAGCGGTTATGAATTGGGGAGTTCCTCGAACTCCTTCTGAAGTTAGAAGTTTTCTCGGTCTAGCTGGTTACTATCGGCGGTTTATCCGTGACTTTTCTAAGCTTGCGGGTCCTTTAACTAAATTAACTCGCAAAGATGTTGCGTTCGTTTGGGCGGAAGCTCAAGAACAAGCGTTTCAGTCTTTGAAACGGCTATTGTGCGAAGCTCCAATACTTTCCTTGCCAGAGGGATCTGAAGACTTTATTGTATACTGCGATGCTTCGTATTCTGGATTAGGGTGTGTGCTGATGCAGCGAGATAAAGTGATTGCCTACGCTTCAAGGCAATTGAAACCTCATGAAGGCAATTATCCGACTCATGATCTTGAGTTGACAGCGGTGGTGTTCGCGTTGAAATTGTGGAGGCACTATCTCTATGGCACCAAGTGTGTGGTCTGTACGGATCACAAGAGCCTGTAATATGTATTCACGCAGAAAGAGCTCAACATGAGACAACGCAGATGGCTTGAGTTGATCAAAGACTATGATTGTGAGATTCGCTACCATCCTGGTAAAGCCAATGTGGTGGCGGATGCTTTGAGTCGCAAGAGCTCTACCACAGATGCTAAATTCATGAAACTTACTGTGATTCCCGATATCATTGCTCGATTGAAGGAAGCGCAGCAAGTAGCGTTACAAGATGAAAACCTAAAAGTAGAAACGATGAAAAAGCTGAAAGATCAACTTGTTGATGATACTCGCGGACTAAAGACGTTTCAGTCTCGCGTGTGGGTACCTCTTCATGGTGATAATCGTGAGCTGATACTGCAGGAAGCTCACAAATCTAGGCTGTCGGTTCATCCGGGCAGCACAAAGATGTATCATGATTTAAAGGCATTGTACTGGTGGCCTACTTTGAAGCGAGATATTGCTTCTTTTGTGGAAAAATGTCAGATCTGCGCGCAAGTTAAGACAGAACATCAGAAGCCTTATGGCAATTTACAGCAACTTGAGATCCCTGAGTGGAAGTGGGATCACATTACGATGGACTTTGTGACAAAGTTGCCAAAGACCCTCCGGGGTCATGATGCTATTTGGGTCATTGTCGATAGATTGACCAAGAGCGCTCATTTTCTAGCTATCAGCGAGTCTACTTCGCTAGAAAAGTTAGCAAAGCTGTATGTAGAAGAAGTGGTGTCACGACATGGTTTGCCATGTTCGATTGTGTCGGATCGTGATGCGAGATTTACTTCACACTTTTGGCAGAGCTTACAACATGAACTTGGTACACGTGTTCATCTGAGCACAGCGTATCATCCGCAGACAGATGGCCAGTCAGAGAGAACGATCCAGACGTTGGAAGACATGCTTCGCGCATGTGTTCTCGAATTTGGTGGCGCGTGGGATTCTCACTTGCCGTTGGTCGAGTTTGCTTATAATAACTCGTACCACTCCAGTATTGGGATGCCACCTTATGAAATGTTGTATGGGAGGCGTTGTCGTACTCCTACATGTTGGTTAGAACCCGGTGAAAAGCAGTTTGCCGGACCTGAGATTGTTCAGATTACAGCAGATAAAGTGAAGATTGCACGGGAAAAGCTCAAAGCGGCCCGTGACAGACAGAAAGTATATGCTGATCCTAAACGCAGACCAGTTGTATTGCAGGAGGGCGATCGGGTGTTCCTGAAAGTTTCTCCTTGGAAAGGCGTGATTCGTTTTGGTAGAAAAGGTAAGTTAAGTCCACGTTACATTGGTCCATTTCGGATCATTCGCGTGGTTAACGATCAGACAGTTACGCTAGAGTTGCCTCCAGAGCTTTCTGGAATTCACAACACGTTTAATGTGTGTTATCTGCGTAAGTGCAAGGTGGAGGAGAACCAGATTCTGCCTCTGCAGGAATTGAAGGTTGACGCTTCAAAGCGCCTAGTGGAAGAACCTGTTGAAATACTTGATTCTAAAACCAAAAAGTTGCGTCGAAAGTTGATTAAACTGGTGTTAGTTAAGTGGAGGCATAACCTGGGTTCGAATATGACCTGGGAGACGGAAGACGACATGAAAGCTAGATACCCTCACTTGTTTGTAGACGATCAGATTCCGAGGACGGAATCTTCTTAAGGGGGGTAGATTTGTAACACCCTAAAATGGGGCCTAGTTGTAAATTGTAGTACATGTAGCTTTAACAGTTGTAAGTTGACTTTAATTGGTGTTTTGTTGCTAACTGTAGTATAAATGTTGCTAAATAGTGTCTTAAAGGTTAATTGGTGTTTTAAACATGGATTGGTGCTAATTGGCGTTAAATGGTGTTAACTGGTGTTAAATGTGGATAAAAATGTAGTATTATAAAAAGTGTTGTAAGTTGACCATGTTGACAAATAGTTGAACGGTTTTAGATAAGGGTTCCAAAAATATCTCCGTTAGTTGAAACGGATAACCCTAATTTGTGTAATAAGTTGAATAGGAGAACGAAATACCCGTGAGGGGGTATTAGACATTTAAGGTCGGCTTAACAGCCTTCCTTATCCCCTGTTGAGTCTAAAAACACATACACACATACTACATACGCATACACATACGTACGTACAAGCAAAATCACCCAAACTCTTGTTGATTTGAAGAAGGAAACCAAATTAGAGGTTGGATTCAGTTGAAAATCTGTTCTTGTAGCTTGTGTTCCTCATCTTATTGTAAGTTTTCTTCTTATTAAACCTAGTTCTTCATCTTCATATGTATGTGGTGTTGGATTGAAGATTTAGAGGTGTTTGATGTTGTTTTAGTGTCCAAATCATGTTAGAAGGTTCATATACATGCTAGAAATGTTGTGTAAACGCTTGGATATGGATTCAAGTTGGATTTTGAGTCAAAAACCCGTAAAACCGTAGCTGTGCTCGAACAGAGCAAGAACACACTGTAAATGTGGTTCCTACGGGCGTAGTATAATGTTACTACGGCCGTAGGGGGTTGTTGTAGTTACTACGGTCGCAGTAAATGGTTGCTACGGCCGTAGGATTGAATTCATGAGGATTACCACCCACGGGTGATGGAAACAAGACTACGGGCGTGGGTATATAACCTACGGCCGTAGTTACCCAAAGGATACCTACTACGGGCGTAGGATATGGTTACTACGGCCGTAGGTTATGGTTCTTTGGAAAGAGATCCTACGGGCGTAGTGTATATATACTACGGCCGTAGTGCGTGTTGGAATGTTGTACTGCGGGCGTAGGAACAGGTTCCTGCGGCCGTAGGAGGCTGTCAGAAGCCATGTTGACCTTTTGTTGAGACAGTTGTTAGTGCAGACTAATATAGTGTATACTAAGGGGTGTTTATCTATGTTTATTGGTGTTAGGTGATTCAGACGATTCTGTGTGCTCTTGGGATTCCCGATTGCATATCTGCCTCTTGTAGTTTCGAGGTGAGTACCGGTTTCCCATGAGTCTCAGTAGGTAAGTTATCTGTGGTACTTGTTGACATGTGACTGGTGTGTTGATACGTGAAAATGGAGGTATGTTATGATAGAGTTGTACGAGCATGCTTATTATTGATATGAAAGATATTGTTGTGATTATATGCGCGCATGAACTGGATCCTTATTGGATCAGCTATTTGTTTATGAAGTTTTGTCCGGACACTGAATTGGAGAACACGGAGGTCAGTCAGGTAGACGGGTGTCAATACTTGGCTGGGTTCTCGGGTAGACGGGAGTTAGTACCCGGGCACTAACGGTACTCAAGTAGTATACGCTTGGGTAATGGTCCTGCAGGCCGCCGTTCCTCTAAGGAGTAAGGTTCCTTGATAGATGGGAACCAACATGATAGATAATTGGCGTACTATGTGGACTGCTTTTGGGTTGTTGAGCGGGGTTAGCTCCCCTGCAACATACGACTACTGCTGACACGTTTGTCACGTCACAATATGATAGGATAGCCCTGTGTGCTGTTCTGATACATGATAGCCTGCTTATTGTTGCTTATGTGTAATTGGTGCTCACTAGCTAGTTGTAGCTAACGGTGCAAGATTTACCTTTTTCGCAGGTTGATGCTAGAGGCCTGGTGAGGCGGGTACCGATGGTAGCTTTTGTTGTATATACCTTTTGGGGAACACGTTGTTATATGTATGGATCCGATGGTCGGTAACTAGTTGGTAACGCTTGTAGCTTTGAACTTGGCTAACCTTTTTGTTGTAATTAATTAGCCGAGTCAAACTTGTTGCTTTTGTAAATGGTGTTTAATTCCGCTGCAACACTTTTGATAATAGTTGTTTAAAAAGTTTAAATTAACTCTAATTTTAAGCTCGTTAGAGGTGGCGTTACAATACACACATATTAACAAATCATAGTTAAAGAAAAGATTCAACAGTTTCAATATGGTTCTACAAAGTTAACATGAATCATTGTTTCTCAAATTCACAATGGATTCTACAGATTCAACAATGGGTTCAATACACACACATTCAACAAATTAGAGATTCTAAAAAAGGGCCATGTCGAAGGGGAAGAAGGTATATATTAGGATGTGAGGATTATAAAATAATATTTCACATTCTTTTATCCAAAGATAATAAAATCCCTCCATTACTGATGGAATTTCACTTTCCTTTACCTGATGGATTCCCAATTCTTTAACATTTTATGATTCAAGTGAACCAAACACAAGAATCCTCAACAATTGAATTTCAATTCCTTCAGAATCCTAAGGGGACGTTTGGTTCACGGATTGTTTTCCAATGGAATTGAAATTCATTGAGGAATTCGAATATAAAAATAATTAGATTTGGAATCTAAATCTTAGTTTGTTGTACCCAGTAGTTCCAATAATTAGAATTCACTTTCCCACCATAAAACTACCCTAATCAAACCTGCCACCACCATCGCCACCGTCTCACTGCCGCCCACCATCTTGCCACCGTCGAAGCCCTAATCAAAGTCCCAGTGTTGAAAATCGAAGCCCCACTGTCAAAAATCGAAGCCCTAGTCGAAGCCTACCATATCACCACCGTTGAAGCAATGAAACGATGCCGCAAGTTGTTGCCCTAGTCGCCGGTCGAAGCCCTAAATCTTTGTCTCCCTAAATCGCAGGTTGTTGCTCTAATCGTCGGTTGCCCTAAATCGATGATGATATGGTCGATGTTGAGCAATGGGTCGGGAGAAGAAGAAAGAAATTCAAATTCCATATGTTTGTGGAAGGATTAAAATTCCAATTCCTTCCATAATTTTAAACCAAATGCACGAATTGGTTATAATTGAATTCCAATTCCTATCAATCCTTCCAACCAAACACCTCATAAAGGATTCCTACCCCTGGATCATAAGTCTTTGTATAAATTAGTTAACTCTCTCTTCTTTTTTTCCCGAAAGATTACTATTAAAATTTTGAATTCAACTAATAAAACAATTATAACGTGAAATGATTTACATTGTTTATCTAATATTTGAAACCCATAGTTTGTATTATACCCTTACACACCAAATATAGTCCAGATCAAATATTTTAATACTTAAGTGCTGACTTGAAAGTCTACTCGAGTAATCCGAGTTTGACCGTGACTTAACTTTAATTGCTCCAATTTCTTGCTCATCTTAATTGGGTCTCAAGTAGATCTTGAAGTCTCGACGAGTCGATGGTGTGAGACTGTGAGGTGATTAAACTCGTATCTACACTCTACAGTATTCCCAAACCGAATAAAGATGGATCAAATATGCATATGTAAGAAAACCTGGAGGGGTCCAAATGCAAAGTTTGCCTAACTACATGGGTGGAAGTATGGGTGTTCATTTTCGGATATCCGGATTTTCGGATATCCGAAATTTCGGATAGTGGATTTCATTATCCGAATCCGAATAGGAAAATTCGGATTCGGATATCGGATATCCGAAATATCCGAAAATTTCAAAAAATTTATTTTTTATATAATTTTTATAAAATATATAATTACTAAATAACCATATTTTTAATTTAATCACAAAAAATAGTTCAGGTATATTTCAAAATGAAAAAATACATGTATATAAAAATATATATGTTAAGAAAACTAAATAAATAAGCAATATACAAATAAAAAATAAAAATTATTTTTCGGATATCGGATATCCGAATATCCGAAACTTCAAAAAAAAACTATCCGAATCCGAAATCCGAATTTTCGAATATCCGAAATTTCGGATAATTTCGGATCGAATGTTCGGATTTAGATTATTTTGAACACCCGGGAGAAGATTTTACGCCCCCATTCTCGAGTTGTTTTTAGGGCCATTCAGCCACCACACGCAACCGACAACATACCTGAGTAACGTTTAACAGTATTTCTCCGGCGGTAGATCCAGCGCCGCTTATCGCCGCACATTTCGGAATATCGACGTCACCAATAACTGACCAGGTACGTTTTCTCGATCGGTCTCCAGCTGATTCGTTTTTGCTCTTTGCATCGTCTTACACAGATTAGTAACTGTCTTAGCGCGTGTTGCATCCAGGGTTCATACTTGTTTCAGTACTAGATGTTTTGGTCATTTTGAAGCTCTTGCCAAGTCTATATTATATCAGTTTTTCATTTGAGATTACTTGTTTAAACAATGAAATCTACTCTCATATGGAAAGATGACGAAGAAGAAATTTCCAGGTGTTAATTGTTATATTGTATTGGACTATTGGTATTCGATTGTTCAGGATAAATCATTCCAACTTGGTTCTACGTGCCATTTTAATTTCGCATAACATAAATACATGATTTTACGAGCTTCTCTTGCTTTGTTGAATTGCAATATGCGTAATTTAGGAGACTGATGTGTGAAGATTATGCAAAACAAAACCTTCAAGTAATAAGTTGAACTGACAACATTGATCCTTTGAACTTATATCTTCTTTGCCCTAGATCAAGTTAATGTCATAACCAAGTTACATGGCTGTTTAGGTAAGAACCATAGTCAGAGTTTGAATGAGTGGTGCTTCTACATCTAGCAGCTTAAAAGTTGCATTTTCATACTGTGTGCAACAAGTCCGAAACTATGACTACCATCACTACCTCTGCCTTCTTGAACTTCCCACAAGTATGCGTAGGGCTGGTTTTGCCCTCCGTGCCTTCAATGTTGAAACATCCCGAGCAATGGATGTTGCTTCTGACCCCAAGATTGGGTTGATGCGGCTTCTTTGGTGGCAGGATGCCATTGACAAGATCTACAAGAACAAAGTAATCGAACACCCGACTGCCCAGGCTCTTGCATCTGTCATATCTGAGCAGAAAATTAACAAAAGCTGGTTGAAACGATCAGTTGAGGCTCGTATAAATGATGCTCAAAGGGATGTTCATGATATCTATCAAACAATAGAAGAGTTGGAGAAGTATGCTGAAGATACATCTTCAACTATTCTTTATACAACTCTCCAAGCAGGTGGTATAGCATCCACTGCTGCAGATCATGCTGCTTCACATATTGGCAAGGCAAGTGGGCTTCTTTTGCTCATTAGGTCTATTCCTTACCATGCTAACCGTAACCACCAGTTTTCTTATATACCTGTTAAAGTGGCTGAAAAGCATGGGTTACTTGTAAATCAAGGTGGAAAATCTGAGATAAGAATGGACTCACGTGAGAAACTCAGTGATGCCATTTTTGATATGGCATCAACGGCTAATGCCCACTTGCAGAAGGCTCGCGCCTTGGCTGAATCAGTGCCTACAGAAGCTCGATCAATTCTTTTGCCAGCTGTACCGTCACAAGTTATTCTGGACTCTTTGAGTCGTGTGGGGTTTGATGTCTTTGACCCTAGGCTAAATCGTGGGATTTTGGGAGTTCCTCCATTGTTGTTCCAGTTGAAATTGAAGTGGCATTCATGGAGAGGTGTGTACTAGTACTCCTTGTTTAATGAGTGATCATTTTTGCTGACTAAATAACAAAGGCATTTGGTACCATTTATAGATGATCTCAGAAGATAGACAAAAATATGTGAATGGAAAGGCTTGTAGTTTATTTATTTGCTGTTAACAATGATATTGTTTACTTGTCTGTTGTCTTTGTGAGAAAGGAGCAATTTCTTTCTCCTAATAAAAGAAATCTTTCATTTATCTTCTTACCCTAATCTCCTTCACATATGGGTTCATTATAACTTGCTGATTTACTTGTAGCACTTGTATTTTCTTCTATTGACCGGCGGCATACTCGAATTTCTGATTCTACTAAAAGCAAAGGGATACGATGTTGGTGAAGGCCTAGCTAGTCCAAAAAAGAATCTGTCTGGCTTCTGTTTTGACTGTAATGTTAAGTGGGTGAGAGTGAGTCACATGCCCTGGCCCTTTTCCCGTCTGAGAAACGATTTATATACAACACAATTTTTCATAAAAGACAAAGATGTTGCAACAAATTGATCACTTCAATTCCTATGTGAGAGTGTAGGGGTATGATGGGTAAAGATCACTTCACCTCCCTTTCAAAAGCTAATATGGAACCAAAAATGAGATTTCAATTGAAATCATTGAAGAACAAACAACAATCTCGTCATCAATTCGAAACCACATGACCTCAACTGAGACAAATTACACATTGTTACACACAACAAACACAGTGAATTTGAAAACCTTAAGGAGAAAAAGAGAGGAGGGAGGGAAGGAAGGTGAGATGCCGAGTAGCTGTCAAGACATTGAAAGGTGAAGTATAATCATGTATGCTAAATAGAGATTTGTAGGGTCCTTAATCTAGTGATTGAATAGAAAATGGACAAAAAGGGTTGGCAATTTGTGATCCTCATCCTCACAAGTCACAAGTGCAACAAGCTGCAGGTAAAACAAATGATGATTCATATAAGGTTGTTGCACATGTTGGTTGTCATAACCTGATGTTGAGATCAGTAATTAAATTGATTCGGTTACAATTATTTATAGGTACGATGAGACTATATTTAGTTTGTTTTTTATTATTAGTCATGTTGGATCTCCAGATTGATCTGGCAACTATTTCCATTGAAACTCTGTCATTGCTGGTTTCTCTTTTGAGGATCATGGTTAGAATCTTGTTAGATCTTCCTATCTTGATTTGTTTTGATTGTTGTTGATGGATATTGATTCCAGAAGTTTTCAAAAATGAAACGAAATCAAATCTATTGTCTCAAGTAGTTGCATGCATTATGTTCAATTTTCTTGATTTCATGTTATAGTTCCTACGTTACTTAGCTTCAACTAAGTATCCGATTACTTTGCTTCTTTGGATGCTTTCGTGTAACATAATGGTGGAAGACTTTTGATTTTTGGGACAATTTAAGCATTTGAAGCATGCTGGTGAAGTTATGCTTGCAACCAAGAAAGCTGTGAGAGGTGCTTACATGTGAACAAGAGTCTTCGATTTCTAAAGAGCATCAGTAATGATACATTTGGTTGTTGGAATGACCATGCTTCATTTATGCTAGATGAGGTCTATAGTGCTTCTGGAATATGGATGTCTCATTCTCTCTACCCATAGTTCTGAATCAGGTACAAGTTAAAGAAAAACTAAATCTTGGTTACCATGTTTACATTAATTCTATTTAGTAGGTTTCTTTAGAAACAAATACTGCATATTCAAAAGTGAGTTATTTCCTTTATATGAAACTCAACATATATGATGCAATATGCATTCACATTAAGTTTGTGTTCTGAATGAATTACACAAGGAAATTTGTTGCATGAAATCTTTACAGTTTTTGTGTTTAGATGACCAAACGCTCATGAATACGAGTAACACTTATGAATAATAAAAACACTCGAAAAGCATGACTATGATCGTAGATATGTATAGCCAGGGCCCAGGGAACTCTGAAAACAGAACTAAAGGATTGATTTTGATGCTGCGAGCTCTGGTCAAGGCAAATTCTTAGTTTCAAACATACAATGGTGAAAACGTATTGATTACATTGTTTTTATATACAAATTGAGATGCCATCTGCGGTTTTATATCTATGATTCCAAAGGGTGCAACGCTTGATGCCTAGAATCGAAGAAGCAATTGGGATTTGGGGAATTATTAAACATATACTCGATCTAAAATACTGGAAAAAATGAAATAGAAATGGATTCAAACTCTCTCCTAACCTTCAGTTGCTTTGAAATTACATTAATGGTTTCATATTTGGATATCCCATCATCCAATTCTGGGATTATAATTAGTAAAAGTTGCCTTTGTTTAAGGATTTCTTAGTAAGCATTACTAAAAATGTTGACTCTCCAGGTACTCTTCTTTCTTCTTTTTTTTTGCCATTTTTATGAATTTATTTTGCAGGAAAGAAGGGTTGTTCGGATCGAATTGCCAATGAATCAGGTAGGTCTCTGTTGAAAGTGTGGTCATAGATACTAAAAGGAACTTGTTGCTACATTTTTTTCTAATGAGATATTTGCATTAGTCTAAGATATTTCGAGGAATTGAATTAATCTTTAGCAAAATTTGGATACTTATTAATGCAAAAGTTATATGTGATGTGGGACGCTTATAATATTACCGTGTAGAATCAAACAAAACCATATGATTCTTGTCTATTAGATCTTGAGAAACCTTAAATACTTTCTGTTGAGAGATTATGTATATGTTTTGAATTTCTTATGTTGGAAGAACATGTGAATACATGAATCTCTGCATGTTATATATTGAAAACATATCCAAATTTGCATGCAGGTATATTACCCTAGATATCTGTATTTGTATGTGAATCTTCACTAGGATATAATCCAAGAAGACAAAGAAAACCCATGATTAAAAATCTAAAATTAGATCATGCGATCCACGATTATCGACATTCAACACACATGATACATTGATAGTACATTAACACCTTCTCGCTTCCAATAATAGAAGACGCGATAGGAATGAGATACATAGTCTTGAAATTAGCTCACACAAAGATGTGATGGTTTCTTCACGGTGTTTGGGCCTTTTCAGTTATTCTCAAGTAACTTCTTCATCTGCTTCCAACCCTTGATAGTTACTGGTGAAATGGTTTAATAAATAAATTAGTACACACACAAAAAAAAGAATGCAAAAATCATATTAAGTAAAACTTATAATACCAAACTAGGTAAAAGAAAACAAAGTAATAGTCACTGGAACTCTGTAAATCTTGAAATAAATATCCCATAAATTAACGAAAAGATATCTAGAAACTAAAGCATATTAAATACCTCTTTTTTTAGGAGGCAGTTTGAGCTTCTTCTTGAGGATACACTCATCACAGCACCAAAACAATGGCGCTTCTGTCATAATATCTTTCATGCAGTACCTGATCCAACAGAGAAATTAAGATCGCGTGTATATTGCCAAGGACACATGTTAGATATAATGTTGGCTTAAGTGTAAGTATCCATACTTGTTAGATACAATAGATAGTTAGAAGTAATATTGTCAATCATATAACAGTTTGTGAGTTTTACTTCGTTATCTCAAAGATTTTTGATCTACCCTTGATTAAATTTTTAACACAGACTCACACACACCTTGATTCCTATATGTTGGGACTTTAACCTAGCTCGTGTTGAGGGAAACATAACTATGACATAAAAACCAGACAAAATTTGAGGGGCATGAGAAGCATGTTGGGGCGGAATGTGTACGTAGGATGAACTTTTTCTGCACAATTATGGCTACAGTTTGAGCAGTTGCAGGCCAATTTAATAGCAAATTTAAAAATAATTCAAACATAATAATAGCGTGGTAGTAGAAGCACGCAGAAGGAACTCAACGAAACAGAGATATCTTACAGATGTTCACGGGTATCTTTGCACTCGCAACAAGTTATTATGGCGTCCTCCACGCCACTATCACCGCATACTTCACAAGGTTTGTTCTACAAAACAATAAAACCAATACAATGAAACATATATATGTCATAGTTAAACCAACAGTTTACAAATATAATATACTGTCCCGCGTAAGATAATTTCTATATACGACCTGAGTAATATAGGATCACAATATCAGGAATCACATAAGATATGGCTAGGTGGAATAATGGGTAAATTAGCTTAGCTACAACATATATGACATCGAATTAGTGACACAGCTGGTTTTTGTGCTAACTAATTTACATGTTCACATATGTTTAGCTTTTCTAAAGAGTAATCTTACACGCGAGCTGATTTTATCTTGGCTTTTAGTTGTTAATAAAACATATATATGTATTAATAGTTTAGATATAGGAACCCAAGTTATATAGAGAGTTGATATTATAAATCTAGTAAATATATTTTCTGGATCTGTCATCGATCACCTATGTAACACCTTAATTCATTGATCAGTATCCTTGTGACTAATTAAGCATTGAGATGACAGTACTCCAACCAGTACGTTTGATCATATATTCATTATAGTTTAAACATAGAAAAATTCATGGAAACTCAATGATATATTTATGCATAGGTGGTCACGGAGGTTATGTGAGACTATGCAAGTATGTAGCATGTAATGGAAGTAGCCAAGTAGGAGTGGTTAGGCTTCATATTAAAACGTACGTTTAACACAATAATTAGAGTAAATTACAAATTTGGTTGCGGTGATTTGTCTGAAGTAAAATTTTACTAGTTTAGTCTTTCAATTCTCGACCCAAACTTATTTTAATTTTGGTTCCTATTTCGTTAGATATGTAAATAACTATTTTGTCCTTTTTTGTTCTTTTAAGTTTATGAGTTGTGTTCAATAAAGTTTATAAAAAAAGTATAGTCTTGAAATTTTAATATTCAATCACATTTGATTTTATATATAATCACATGTGATTGTAAAAACATCACATATGAATTACGAAAATGTCACTCCGCCCAAATTTTTAAAATTCAATCTGGACCATTGATCCAAAGGCTGAAATTAGTCCCTCATGACTATATATTAAGTATGGACTATATTGAACATCCCTCTATATAAACCTATTGTCAGTTTTGGTCCATTGATGGGTTTTTAAACACATTTACTTATTTAATGAACCATTATTTAGTAATTATATCTAATTAATTATTATTAAGACAACTAAATTAACCTTAATTAATTATATATATATATATATATATATATATATATATATATATATATATATATATATATATATATATATATATATATATATATATAGTTTTGTATTTAGATGAACGAACATAAATAAAGGCAAATAAACCAATTTTATAAATGAAGAAATACAAACACAGAATTAGTGATATCGACTTTACTGTTAGTGCTAACATCTATTATTGTGGCTACCCTTGTTTACAAATCCTATGCATTTTCTAATATATTTAGGTTTATTCATCATATATACTTTTTTTTTTTGAACGACATTCATCATATATACTTTTATTTTCCTTTAATCAAATAAAACTACTAAAGAATTAAATTCATTTTTCAATAAATCAAAAAGGCCGCAAGCAATCTACTAGAAAATTATAAGCATCTAAGCAATGAAAAATCTTATTAAGTATTTGGACTCAACATAGAATCTAATATTTTACTGCAAGTTTTGTTAAAAAAAATCATGCTTTCGGTAACCTATTCCGCAGAAACCGCAATTTGGATTTGATCGTTATAAACAACTCCAAAACAATACTTAAAAAGAATTAAAGAAAACTATAGAACCATTAAAATCAAATAAACAATTAAAGTCACATAACATTTTTTCATTAGTTTTATCTAGATTTATTCTGAAATTTTGGTTAGCCAAAATCCGAAAAATAAAATTTGTATATGAATCAAAAACCACTCGATTCAAATTTGAGAAAATCGTTATAAAAATTACAAAGTCATGTACTTTTTAAATCTAAAATCCTGACACAAATTTATGAAAAAACAACGTAAATTGATTGATTTATATACGACTGTTACTAAAATAAAGCAAATAAAAACGTACCATGTTGGTTGCGACCATGTGGGGCTGCCTCGAACTTGCGAAAATTGTAGGTAGAGAATAGAGATGTTGCGGCCGACAAAGTATTGATGTTGACCTAATTATCTATCTGATTCCACTTTACCTTTTTAAACTGGTTAAAAACTGATCCAACGGTCGATTTTAGAGCTATAGATTGACCACGGTCAGATGGTCAACCAATATATCTATCCTATCTCTCTCTCGCCCTCTTTTTGTTACTGGAGACGCACGATATTTGACGTACCTTTGGGGTAAGATAGATTGATGATAAGATCCGACTAATATTAATTACCTGAAGTGTGTTAGGATCGAGATATCTAATACAAGCGTTAAAATAATATAAAAAATAAAGAATAAATAAATACGAGATAACGTGGTTCGATCAAACATGACCTAGGTCCACGGACAGAAACCAAACTTTTTTATTATGACTCAAGATATTTTTCTCAAATATACATGTGACTTGATCTATAGTTTTGGTATTTATAAACAACAAATTAGAAATCCTAATCAAACTCTAATTAATTCGTAACTAATTAATTCAAATAATCAAAGATAATATAAATTCAACTTCGGCCGTGTCAAGATAAGCATGCAAACTTTAAAATACACTTATCCATCAAATTCAACTCCATGCATGTCGTGACCTTATTCCTAATGCCATGCACACATCAATTATCAGAATTAGTTAATTCAAATTCCGGTAATTTACGTTAACGTCGAGCTTCCGATTTATTATAGTTTCAAATACCGTTTCGTTAATCAAGTCACACCCAACAAAGTGATTTACACCCACAAATCATTTTAATGAAGAGTAGTTTAGTCATTTATATATTTACTTATTAAAATGGTTTGTGAGTGTAAAATCATCTAAGTTAGGTGATATTAACATTACATATGATTTTTTCTTTTAAATAATATGAAATCATGAAAACTCAAATAACAAGACAAAAATCGAACATGAATCCACTAACCTTAAAACATAAGCCACTAATCTAGTTATATATTGGAAGTTCATTTGAGAACTATAATTAGTGCGAGTACCGAGAGAATCAATCTGAGCCGTCCAATTCTCATAATTTAATGTCATTGCTTACCCATAAATTCCTTACATGCACACTGTCACACTATATCCCTCCATGCTCCCCATCTATGAACTTCTCATATCAAAGGAACGACTGAGATTGATTTTTGCACTAAGAACGGTTCTCGAATGAACCCTCCCCGTTATATATAAATGTGTTCTTAAACGGCTAAACCTAAACCTACTAATCTCAATAAATCAAACACAAAACAACCCATTAATATCATTCAATAAATCAATCATCTATGTTGTATTTATTAGTTTTCAAAAGAAAACTCGATCTAAAACAAAGCTCAAATCAGATAAATATATTTATATATGAAAAAAAAAATCTATAGGAACCTCCAAATCTAGTACTTGGAACTCCATCTCACGCACATGTATGCAAATTGATTCTCACACGGGACTCGTACAGTCGATCAGTTCCAACTCGGTTATTAAACGCATGAACACCCACCAAATCTATTTTTAATTTTTTTTTCACTCATATCGTTTCCAAATTTATCTCATCTTTGTTACTTATTAATTAGACAACTAGCTAGGGTGGTTAGAATGTAATTAAGTGAATTGGCATCCATTGACTAGTTTTTATAACTTCTTGTCATTAATTCACAAATAATTGAGATTTTATTTGAAAGAAAGTATATTATAAATTGCACAAATGCCGAGCAATTACAAAACCATGAACATCTAGCTTCAAGTGTCTTCTGCGAGAAGCAGAAAACTAAAAACAAAACCTAAACAATTACAATGTTACTACCTACTCTATACTTCACTTCAAGATGTACATCATCTTATGGTTGTTAGGTCCGTTCTCGACCGAAACCAATCCAATTTAAAGCATCTACTTCTTATTTTAATCCACAAGAAGGCTCTCCATTAAAAATCCCATAAGTGATATTACTTAAAAGATTTACTTGCAAAAGAAGAAAAAACAATATAACATGTCAACATTTTCTTTATTTAACACACAATGAGATCCAATTTTAAATTTATTTATCCCTAAATTAGATTACTAAATCATCGGTTAGCGGTTATGTATTGTTGGAATTTTTACGTGAAGAAGAGTACGTAATGTCTGATGAGGGTACATGAGACCGACCGCATTGGAGTCGTGAGGGAGGTCCTGAGAGGTCTTCACCCTCGTGAGCACCATCGCTCTCCTTCGTGAGGGATGGCTCACGATCACGCACGCCACCACCATCACACTCGTGAGCACAGGTTTGTTCCTTTTTCTTCTTTTTTTCTTTTTGATGTGAATCATGTGATGGATGCAAAGTTTGTGTGGTGTGATGAGGGAATGGTGGGAGAATGATGTGGCAATGATGTGGCTGTGTGAAGCGTGTGATGGATGCTGATGGTCTGATAGAAATATTTCCCGTCGTCATCCTTGTTATGTCCCATTGTGCCTGGTGCTCGCTGTTTCCATGATGAGAAGGGCAAGTATATTATGTGAGTTGATTTTTAGAGGTTCCGGTTACAGTTGTCATTACTATGGACATTTAGTTATTGTTTTACCATGCTAACGTGTTTGTTAATAATGAAAATCTTGATAATCGGTTATGACTGCAATCGCTGTCATTTAGTTATTAGTATGCGGGTCACTTGATGTTTTTTATTTTTTTTAATTTGGCATAATTTAAGTCCTGTTTGTTTCACCGTAATGCAAATGAATGGAAATGATTTTAATTCCATTCCTGATAGTTTCATAATGACATTTTTCTACCTAAAGTAATATTAACACTTCGAAGAGCTTAATTCCTTTCAAAATAATGTTACCAAACGCAATATACAACGGAATTTGATTTCAATTCCATTACATTCTTTTATATTACGGTGAAATAAACTGGACCTTAGAGATTTGTATGTAGAGGGTTTCCTCGTTTAAGATCGGGTTTTTTCTCTAATAAATTTATTGCCTTACAAAAATTAAGGGGGTGTTTGATTGGCAGAATTGGAAGAAATTGGGTGAAATTAGAATGTTGTCCATTAAAGGATTATCTTGTTTAATAGATTTTTAATCAGATGCTTCTTTTCATTGCTAAGTGTTTTAAAATTGTGAAAATTTTGGATACCTGCTGTTGTTTTCAATTTAGTTTAGCAGAGTTAAACGTGTGAGTGTTAATTATGTCATTGAGTCGATTTCAAGCTTGAAAATTAGATTTCGAGTCAAGCTTTAGAACCAAGTCGAGCTTGAGCTTAATAGTTAATACTAGGTCAGTTTGACTCGACTTGATTACAGCCCTGATGACTATTAGAAACATAAATAAATTGATTAGTATCACACAACCATCTTTTAAGAATAGTTTATCAAGATTCGGCCAGATATATACGGTCGTTTGGTCCACATGGGAATGACATGGTCACATGAAATAAAATTAAAATAATAAATACTCAAGAGAAGTAGAGATTACTAGTCATCCATGACCACCAAAAAGGGAATATAAACCAACAAATAATTTCCCAATCTAGACTATGGGAAATTTAAGCAAAGCCAAAATTCCAGCCTTAATTGTCTTCTTTAGACATTCCCCTACCCTAAGCTACAAACCATATATAATAATAATTGATATTGATACTACCACCACATGCATGCATCACCTAGTTGTACACCCATGCATTACCAACTTGTACATATTCTCCTCATCAACCCCACAAAAGCATTATTACTACAAGCAGCGCTGAACACATGAAACCAAAAGTGGTGGTTTCTTGATGTCCATGGCTTAGATCCGTGTTGATACCTGCTCCTGATGGACCCATACCCGGCCCAATCCCACCTCCTAATACACCCGTGTTGGTCGGGTTGTTGCCATATGGAGAAGCGGTGGTGCCTCCTGCTGTCACGGTGGTGGTGCCTGGTGGTGTTCTTGTGTTGCCAGTCGAAGTTGTCACACCACTGCATCCACAATACATGGATCAATCACCCACATTTTGATGGTAAAAGTACAAATTATCCAAATATTGATATAGTAATGTACAAACTATAAAATATAAGTTACAGTTATACAACTTCGTTACTATATGGGAGGTGATTCGTACACAATAAATACTGTCCATACACAACAGGTACAAGCACATTACAACACATTGTATAAATCAATAATGCAGAAATTGTTGTGTATATGAGATAACTTTTTTAAATAGAGAGATTCTATAACCTTTTACGATATATTCTCACCCATTCAAGAGAGGATATAAAAAAAGATAACTAATAAATCTCTATATGTTGTCGATTTTATAGAAGAAAGGGATATAATTTACTTTAAATGTACAACTTTTAATGTATTAATGATAGTGAAGTAAGCAGCTAAATGTACAACTTCCAATGCATGTCTTGAAAAGGTTAAATAATACTCTTGAAAGGTGTTATTTGTGTGGCTCATAGTTAGGTTTTGTGTGATGAGTCAGAGGAGGGTATACAAGTATGGAAACATAAGGTACAACCCGGCCATGCTATAAATTAAAAGGAACGTGTGAATGAGACCAGGACATTACGTTTAAACCCGATGTACGACATTGGATACCGAGTGATAGATAATGGAGTAATGAAAATGATGATAAGCACATAGTACAACTTGTTGAAGCACGCAGAAGAACATGTACAACAACAGTACAAGTCAAAAGATGATAAAAGCCATAGTAGCATAGATTTTGTCAAAAAGCGAAAGATTAAAGAGGTTTTGTTCGGTTTCACGAGTCGTGGGTCCGTAGGCCAACATTGTAAACATTTTTTCTTATAATTTAACTGCAGTTAAATTAACAACGAATCAAATCTTCATATATTATATCTAACGGTTGTAATTCATTATAGGACAATGAACAATTATCAATTCTTACTTGAACCATATAATCATCCTACTTTTTTCTTTTATTTATTTTTTCACTCACAAGATTCAACACAAGTGTCAAAATCAATAAAGAAGTAAGAAAAGAAAATTAATGAACTAAGCGATGAATGAGTAAAAGAATGAAATAAAGTAAAAGGATGTATCATTTTTCATATATATAATGGTATTTAACTGTTTTAATTAGTTAAACAAGGAGTATAGTTTTTCAGTAATTTAATTATTTAAATGGTATATGAGTGTAACGAAAAGACATACCTGGCGGAAGAAGGATATGAACACCCATTCGAGCCTGTTCATACATATCCAATAAAAAAAAAATTAATAAACTGAAATTAAAAAGAATGCAAATAGATGTGTAAGTTTGTTTGTTTGGGTAGAAGTGAAGATCGAGTGAATGAATACTAACTGGGGTCAGAGGTGACGACCATGGCTGCACCGTTGAAATCACATGAACCAGGGGTCTGACCCTTAGCCTGGAAATAGCTGTTCACGGCGTAGTTACAGTGGTCAATGACTGTGTCTGGGTTGTAGCATTTCCCACCTTGGTGCGTTTGGGTGCAGTCTGCACCGTTACCACACGCGTAGTCTATTGCCATCTGCAGAACCTTGTCATTTCCACCTTTCTTGCACACACACCATGTTCCACCTATATACACACACACACACACACCATGGTTGGATTCATATGATGATCTCAAAAGTGTACAACTTTTTACAGCTACAAGTGCAAATTTCTATTGCATTTAATGTTGTTCTCAGTGGGTCATTGAATAAAAGCAGAAGATATTTACCATATGTCCGTCCAACCCTCACAACATGAATTAAGTACAAGTCAATATGGCATGAATTGAAATGTTTTTATTCTGACTATCTAGCTGCTACAAGTAACGTGCAACTTGTATAGCATGAAGCACAAGCCGGCATAGCACAATATATAACACAAGAAAGAAATACAATGCTAATGCCTACCTAAAAAAGGAGTCTTACAAGACTATAATCACTTTTATAAATTCTCAGAATTATCCAACACATATGTACAACGTTCACTGCAGCATGTACAAGTAGCTACAGCATTAGCCATTTGGATTGGTCAAATGACTTGCCAGCCATTTTAAGGTTGAACTTTAGATTAAGACATCTTATTTGTTCTTTTTCCTTCTTTCTTTTTGATGTTATGTGTGGTGGTTACATGAGCACAGATATCTTAAAGAGTTAAAGTTCTAACACACAGTGAAAAAAATCAAAACTTTGTTAATTTATTTCCTATCTCTGGAATATAAAAAATTAAAATTAATTAAGAGAAAAACTAATGCTTACTTGAGTGAGCAACCATGGAGAAAAGAAGCAGAAGAAGAACCAGAGCAGCCATTGATATCTTAAATGGTATGGGTATGGGAACAAGAAGGTTGGAGAAGATGAGGGAGAGAGAAATCAAGAGAGTGAGAGTGTGAGGGTATGGGTATGGGCATGGGGGATAGCTTTTAAACTTTAAAGGAAAAGGTAAATATTCTTACAAGAGATAAAATGTCTATGTCCAGAAAAGGATATGTTAAATGAATGTACATGATGCATTGTGAGTTGGATGTAAAACTGAAACCAACTATTTTAACTCTGGTAATAGGAAGTAAATGCAGATAATTGGTTATATGATACAATTTTCGTTTTAAATCTCATGTCAAAAGAAAATTAAGGAAAAGAAATTATGTTTTAAATTGATTAAATCAATTAAAATATATGAATTTTCTTTTTTTTAAAGAAAATATGGTGGAGCAGGGGCCCAGGCAGCGAATGTACTATTGTCGGCTGGGGTTATTTAAATTTGGTTTCTGGCCTTTCTACAACGGATATATTTTAGATTTCAAACAATCCACTTTTTGGTTCTTATATCACATTCTATATCTTGGTAGTTTATATTCCGACTTATTTTTTCTTGTAAAATGTAGACAAGTTTCGGGGTCAGAAAACGAGATAGAGAAAATGAATTAATGAATTCCACATAAAATCATCAAATATAGGTAGAAGTAGAAAGAAAAAGATTTAAATATTCAAGTAGTCAAAACCTTCTTTGAAAGTCATATAGAACAATGATTTTAAGAATTTAAGGTTATGTGTATAAGTTTGGAGGTTAAGTTTGCTATTCATAGTTGATAGTCATTACATGAGAGACAACAACATCACTAACGTGGAACTTCACATCATTCGACTAGGTGGGTGAGCAAAATCGATCCACGATCATCATTTAGTCGGATTCATTAGGCCTACTTGAAGAACAAGGCTGCGTTGCAAGACCACTACTATTAAACCCCTCAACTTTTCACATGTATCCCAGACTTGTCAAAATTCGATCATGACCAACAAAAATAACAACAAAATTGACAAGCTTTGCTTGCTAGCTAGTCAACCATGAACAAATACACAACTTGCTACTAGTTAGCAATCTTCATTTAAGCATAATTCAACAATGCAACTTAACTAACAATTATGCTTCAATAAACAATGTGCAGTTTACTTCACCAATACACAACTCATCAGGATGATAAAAATTCAACATTTCATTTTATGCCAAACAATTATCAAATGACTTTAGAATAAGAAAAACCAACTTATGGCGTATTTGAGTTTCAAAAATCCAATTACTCATCTTGGATTGAACGATGATCACAACTCAGAAGTCAAAAAAGCTTCAAACAATCGCTAAATAAACAATAGGTCCTTATGCAACAAAGAATGGACTTACAGGAGCCTAAATCAACCCAAACATTATCTAAGAATTTAACAACGAAAGAAATAAGGTGGCATAAGACGAGTCTAACTTTGAATCCTGTCAAAACAAATAACGAGTTCGGCTCAAGTTTAAACCACCAAAAACTTTTAACACAACTACATAGCTCTGAAACATCTGAAAACGCTTTGTGCAACTTTCGACCTCTTTGACCCTCTTGTACGATTTTTTTTAACAAAGGAACAAAATTTCACTCATTTTCATTTGGATACAATACAACCTCAAATGGATTCATTTTCAGGTAAATAGTCAGCACCAACACTAGTATCGGCAAAACGGTTGGGTTGGGTAGCAGGTTGAAATGAATTCAGGTTAAATTAGGTAATTTTGAAAAAGATATTAAACAAGTTCGGGTCAAAACTGGTCATTTTATTAATAAGAATTTAATAATAACAAAATGAGTTAATTACAAAAATGGACCTTGTGGTTGTCACTAAATTTCACTTTTAGTCATTTAACTTTAAAAATTACAAAAAAGGTCATTGTGATTGTCAATTTGTTTCAGTTTCGGTCCTTTAGCTTAACAGACGTTATCTTTTGCTGTTAGAGGACTAAAATTGAAATTTAGTGACAACCACAGAGACCATTTTTATAATTAACTTTAACTAAATTTTAACTACAATTAAGAAGATATCATCATAATTCCTATAAATTGCCAATTATAAGCATACTAAAACTCAATCAAGACATAACCCATGTAAAGTATAGATCAAATACAAACTCATTCTTTCCTCTTCTTCCTCCATTCCATCCACACCTATATATGTAAAAAAACAAACAAAAACCCAATGCTTAATAACATATAAACATAAAAGGAATGAAAAACATTTTTAAAATTAATTACAAAAACCTTAATAATTACCCAATTGATCTTCACCCTTCAAATGTCCATCTTCAACCTTCAACCTGATTCAAACCTAAAAATGTATTTTTCATATGATTCAAAATTTTAAACCCATTAGATCAAACTCAATGAAAACTCTAACATTTATCAAAAATGTTATTACTATTCACAGCCTGTAGCTTAGGAATAGTGTTTTTTTTTAGTTTACAATTTTTTTAGGTTACAAATATTTTTTTTAATTTTTAGTTAACTCATTTGTTTTCGTAGCTAATGAATAGTGTTTTTTTAATTACAATTTTTTTTTACTTTGAATAATTCATTTAGGTATTTTTTTTTACTTTTAGGTTACGATATTTTTTTCCTGTAGCTTAGAAATAGTGTTTAGTTTTTTTCTTCTTTTAAGTTACAATTCATTTAGATATAGGTCTATTCATTTACGGTGAACATAGTTTTTTTAAACTTCTAAAAAATCAAAGTTTTTGGTAAAAAGTTTTTTTTTTTAACTTTTTAGTTAACTCATTTGTTTTCGTAGCTAATAAATAGTGTTTTTTTTTAGTTACACTTTTTTTTACTTTGAATAATTCATTTAGGTGTTTTTTTTAACTTTTAGGTTACGATATTTTTTTTTCTGTATCTTAGGAATAGTGTTTAGTTTTTTTTCTTCTTTTAAGTTACAATTCATCTAGATATAGGGCTATTCATTTACGGTGAACATAGTTTTTTTAAACTTCTAAGAAGTCAAAGTGTTTGGTAAAAAGGATCTTATGTTTTCTTTATTAGTGCTCATTCGGTGTTTGATAAAAAAAATTCAACTTACGCAAATGTATTCAATGTTATATGGTCTATTAAAGAAGTCAAAGATGTAATACTAAGATATTTCGTAATAAAAAACGTAAATTTCTTTTTTTGGCGTATAATTTTCACTAAAAAATCTCCTATCAATTTATGTTACATATATAACAACTACTTTTAGTTAAATTATGTCGTTATATATGTTCACCAGACATGCCTCGCCCCCGCAACGCGGGGCTAAAAAACCTTGTTTTAAACATTACACAATTGTTGGGTTGTGAGGAAAGTTGTGTACTTGGATGATTGAAAGACTGGGTATGCCGCTCATGCTTACTTGCCTTCAAGTTTATGATACAGGTCGGTTGTAGCTTGCTTATGCCCTATTTGATAGCAATGGCTACATAAGCTTAACTATACATGTTATTGCTTCAAACTTTAGGTTTAAAGAAGCATTGTTACTTTCACTTTCTTATACATTTTGGAATGGGGTTCTTGAACTATTTTTATATGTTGTTTGCTGCCCATATTAACCCACGAAATAAAAAACATGACCCATTCAATCCAAACATTTAACATAGTTGTCGAAATGGACCCAAATACAACAACATTTGCCACCTCTAAGGCCATGCGTACCGCATGACCCGAAAGTCCTCGGGTAACTTTTGATTGCAATCGGGAGGCTCAGGAACACCGCTACACCCTCCTCGGGTCAGCTTTCGGTTCCCCAAACCCAAGCTACCCGAATGTTTTCTTTTCTTTTTCTTTTTTACTTGTGATTGTATAAGAAAGAGTAAGGAGAGAGAATATATTGGCTTGTTTGGGTTAGACAATACTTGGGTTTCGAGTAAGAGAAATAAAAAAATGAGTTGGTGTTGATGTGTCATTCGGATAAAAGAGAGTAGAAAGATAAGTGCAACTTGTCTAACCAACACCTTAATAAATTGTTCCTTAAACTTTTTCTCACTCAAGACCATGGGTTGGGTCTAAAGATAGCGTCAAGCCGTCAACTGAAGTATATTAAATGTCAACACCCACACATGACAAACCAACAATGTTTATAATAGCAAACGAGATACCAGATTAGTCAGAAAAATTAAAAGCTATTTAAGTTGAGCTACAAATTTATAAAAGTGAAGCAATTAAAGGATCAACTCATGTTCTTTTATCAATCTAAGAAACTAATGAGGATGTTTCATACCATATCTACAAAGTGAACAAACAACAATAGTAAGTTCTTGTTGTCAGATGAAGACAGATCCTTATTCCCAGTCAGAATCGAAAAATCCAGCATCCTTCATCTCAGAGTAGTAAGCATTATCCAGCAGCAAATCTTCCTCCTGAAAGAAAAAATATACATCATTTCAATTTTGGAAAAAATAGTGATCTCTAATGTAGTCAACCAAAGCTACAATATATACCTGGAAGAAATCTGCGAGGAAAGTTACATATACAAAGGGAAAATAGAGAGTGTGGTAGCAGATAACAACAAAACTATACAACCTGCAAAATATGAATGAATCAAAACACAAACAAACTTCTTTCAGCATGTTAGACTTGCTGCATCATACTCTTGCAGTTCTTGCAGATATATTCGACTTTATTTGATAAATTAAGAGACTTAAATGTTACTTCTATGATTTTATAAATTAATACCAAATTCCAAAGCCAACGCCAAGTGCAGCAAGCCCCGAACCAAATAATGCAATTCCAGTGATCACCAACATGACGACAACGTAATTGTAAAATGCTGGTCTAGCTGCATGAAGGATGATGGCATATTATATATAGGTTTCTCGAATGAAAGACAATTTAAGAATTAAAACAAAACAAGTAAGAACCAACTTACGTGGTAGCTTATCTCTCCACTTTGAGTAATGCACAAAAAGAATGTAGCCATAAGTGCATGCCAGCAGTAGTTCATCAACTGTCCACAAACCCCACTTCCCTTTATGGGTTATTTCACCATCCATGAAAAGCGGGACATTAAATCCAAACACACAAATTGCCTGATGACGTAAGGGGAATGGTAAAAGATGTCAAAACAATTTTATACCCCTTGCTATATACAACACCAGAGGATGCTTTATTTGAAAACTAAAATAGTAAATGCGGACAATAGGGCATAAAACGATAAATTCTAGAACAGGTAACACAAAAAAAGGTACCACCTTTAGAAGTATATCTGCTCCAACAATTAGCCCTGAAATAACGAAAGTATGAGCTAATGCTTCCAAACCACTTGCATAACTTTCTTGCAGCAAGAAGGCCACCAAGCTAATCGCCAAACATAGTGTTCCCAATTCTGTGAGTAATGACAATAGATTCCAAGATAACTCCTTCCCAGGAATGCACTGCCACACCTACATGAACACCACAGTTCATACCACTCAATCTCTTGAAACATTAAATAGGCAATTAACTCTAAATTTACAACGTTCAATAATAAGCTTGTGAATATTCTAGCAACTGATAAAGCAACTTGAGCCATAAGTTTGGTATGTACATTAGTGCATATAAGGGCAACAGTGATCAGAGTTTAAGTGATCCACTACAGACATGTCGTTATCTTCGTAGTTCATTTATCATTAGTACAAGATTGATAAATCCAAACAATCAAAATGCACAAAGTTGCACAATCTTTGCCATAAAAATAGCATTTATCCCCTCCCTCAGTCCCTCATTTAATAACGATTAATGTTGTAGTTAGATAACAAACCCCACAAATCAATCTATTACCAATTTTACCCTATACTTGATTTGAATATCTAACAAAAAGGTAAAAAAACTCCATGATGTACATATATTCAACACAAAATCCGATATCCTGAAGATAATGCAGGCATTTTAATCAGGAATCTTAGACACCAACACATATAACCGAGAGAACATGGAGAACTACTTAGCAGACCGTGTATTTACTTTATTCAATGAATCACTCGAAGACAATCTTGAAAATTGACAAGTTAAACTGTGCATTGCTGGGTTTACTTATCCATTAACAACGTACTCCTCAACTGGGATTGCTTGTCATGCCCTGCACTCCATTCAGACATCTCAGAAGTGTTTACAAATACTATCTGCACTCGATCTCAACTGAATTTGTGCAAATAAACACTTCATCTCTGGAAAAATGTAGTTTGCTTGCTATGTAAACAGATAACTATCCACAAAAGCATCATGTCCTGAATAGACTAAATCGTAGGCTCTTGTTTACTTGTTTGTCAAAAGCTACAATTACTAAAATGTGCACCAATCGATCTGATTCAGATACTACCCAAAAGAACAAGGATATGACGATATTGACACTAAGATTTGTTTAACCTAACAATCCCTGATTCACAGATTCTAGAAGTAGCGTACAATTGCTCAAGTAATTCTTTTGCTGTCTCCATAATCAACCTAAGGGAAATATCGTACACATACATAAGCATATGCATATATACATGTACGATAATTGTCGCCAAAAGGATTTGGGATGTTACCTGCAGAGAGCACCATGCGAGATTGAGGGTTGTGGAGAACCAAAGGAGAACATAATAGGTGATCATAACATGTGATCGACGATGGCGTAGCTTCTTGATGTTCTTTTTAAGGTGAAACCCTAAATACAGTACAAATAATAGCGCCGGGATCGATAGAGCGGCGGTGTACCATAATCCATGGCACTCGCGCTGATCGAACGGCGGCGACGATAACGATAACGTGTCCTGATGATGGATGTCGGTTATGGCGGGAATGCTCCCTGCTGAAGGTAAAGAATGGTTTAGATCCTTCACCATCTCTTCTTCGTGTTAGAGAAACCAGAACTTGGCAATTATCGGCATCGATGGCGTTGTAACCCTAATTTTGTTTGGACAGATGGGGTTACCTTCGATTTCTCCCCCAGAAACCCTAACTTGTGCGGGTGTTGAAGTTGTAGAGCTTCGCAGTTGGCACAAGGATAGACTAACTACCGTCACGGGCTAATGGCAGCTGTTTCTATACATTGAGAATCATAACAGTATTTTATAATCTGAAAATGATTTTTACGTACATAATTTAATATATATTTTCTAAAATCATGAAGAACTTTCTTCATTTAAATCGTAAAAATTTATATTATTCCAAAATGAAATGCACCTAATCATCGAATTATTCTATATTTTGTGTTTTAGTGGTTTCTCAAAATCTTGATAATCAAACTAGTGGCTGTTAATATGGCCGATCACATGTACTAAATTGGATTCCCAATATGGCAAAATCAAGTGCTTGTTCTTGTCCACTTCATTAGCTGTAGTAACACATAAACAATAAATGTTGTGTTCGTAATTTCATTGTTCACCTGTCCTGCTGTTAATATTATTTGCATACTTAGACATAGGTGGGTAGTTGGCATTTGGATACTTAGTAAATTGGCTTAGTGATCCTTCTCATGTATTCGATTGACTCATCTATATAGCATGCGTTGGTTCTCCTTTTGTACTCGTTTTTCCTGCTAACATCTTGCTAGTTTGTTAATAAATTTATAGAATTAGCTAGACGGGATGATGACAATAACGAAGCTTTGCTAAGTCTTCCTCTTCTTTGGCAATTCAAAATTTCTTTTTTTGACATACACCCTACTTTATAATCTTAACATCTATTTTTATAGTCTAATAATTTGCAACCAATCAAGAAAAATTATAAAAGTGAAGACTAAGATGCTTATAAATTTTAAGCTAGGATGAGGGTGCATGACTCATTAGCAGTACTATTTTAATGTTATATTTTTTTTTAACTTAAAAGTGTGTCATGTTTTAGTGGTTGCAAGTTACTTTAAATATAAATAAGCTAAAACAAACACCCCCTGAGAATCATAACAGTATTTTATAGATTGAAAATAATTTTTGTTTTATAATTACTCCCATTTATTATTTTGTTTATAATTATAATATAGTTATAATAATGATTATAATCTTCTAATATATATAAAAGACTAATTATTTATTATAATACGTTTTTATTAATATTTTATAATTATCTAACTATATATTATTAAAAGAATAGACTTTTAAAAAAACTTTTCTTTTTAAAATATAATTTGACCAATAGGAGCCTTATTTAAAAAATAATAATTAAACTTACAAACAAATATGATGTCATCATCCTTAATCCCAATTCTTATTTTCTTAATTCAATTCAACACTTTTTATATAAGATATTTATTCAAATTTTTTATAAATTTACGTGAGATGTTTTTTTTTCAAAATTGTCATGCATGAGATATTTACTTATTACGTGAGTTGTTTATTTTTATTTTTCAAAATTTTCATATTTTTAGATAAATAGATTTGTTAAATTAAATATGAAAATAATATTTCAATCTTATCTTTATTTGTACGGTTTATTTTTAAAATAGGTAGATAATCACTTATATATTCCTTATAATTACATGTTTAATTAAACCTTATTTTTTATATTTCTTCACTTCGGCATCAAATATCTTACTATTCTTATTTTTTTTCATTGTCTTAGATATCAGTTATGGAGAATAAACAACATCTTTCATCATCTTCAAATAGATATTCGTTCTGACAACCTTCAATAGAAGAAAAGACGGGTGATAAACATTTTCTATGTACATTTTACTATTATTTTACTATGCCACTTACAATTACACACCATCGAATTTTGTACTTTACTTTAAACATCCTCCGTGTTTATATACGGGGTGATAAACTAGTTATCTTTTAAACCAACCCGCGTATAACAATCTAGTAAAGTTATCAATCAAACGGTGAAGACCGACCTTTATCAATTCAATTATCTTGTTACGAGATTCACCGTTCTTTATGAATTATTTTATTACTAGAATAGTTTTTTCTTATGTTAACCGTTAGTCGGCATAAATTTGACCTTTTAACTCTTATAATAATTAGTAGTTTAAGATCGCATGTATAAAACAGCTTGCATTACATGTTACCAAGTGTTAAATCTCTATGTACAGTGATATATTTCCAGTTTTAGATTTCTGCACCCCAAACCAAGTCGAAGAATAAAGATAAACCTTTATATTAACATTGTGTCATGCTGTCATTGATTCCAAGGGAAAAAAAGAGAACATCAACTCACTCCCATCACCAACCAACTCATAAGTCCGTAAACCAACCTATTCAAGCAACACAGACAAACAGAGATGCACAGCTTCACACATCAAACACAACCAGGTCTAACTCAAAACTTAATGAAAACAGACTCGCTGTGCCTTGATTATTCATCCATTTCATCATCATCCACTTCTTCAATCTTCATCCTTTTCACAGCTTGTGCAGCATCAGTGCGAGCTCCTCCACTTGCATCAGGAACCTGAATCAGTATATCCGACTTCTGCCCTGTTGCAGCGTTCACCAGTCCCCCATTCCTTTCTACCTTGTAACTTAATTCTTCCCCATTCATCCCTGAATCTATATACACTGTTGAGTTCTCGTCAATCTCTTCTCTTATCAGCATTTTAGATAGCTCTGTCACTACTCTCCTTTCCAGCCATCTCCTTATTGGTCTCGCCCCATATACCTACAATTTTTGAAACATCACATAACAGGTGAGCATGGTTTACATTTACAAACACGAGTCACAGTAAATCAACGTTAAGATTTTGATGCTTACCGGATCATAACTCTCCTTCAGTATAACATCTAATGCCGCTTCTGTGACCCCTAAAGCAACACCCCTATCAGCAAGCCGCACGGCTACATCTTTCAACTGAAGTCTTGCAACTTTCCTTAACTGATCATGGGAGAGAGGATCGAAAACCACAATCTCATCAAGCCTGTTCAACAGCTCTGGTTTAAAGTGTCTCCTCACCTGTCATTTATAAAAATATAAGAACTTGTAAGTTCATGGTCTAGAGGGTTATTTAAACAAGAAAAACAAAGACATGAAGATAGCGATACCTCTTGCATCACCATTTCACGGGCGTTGGCCATCGTGGTCTTTCCAGACAACCCTTTCAACAGATATTCAGCTCCAAGATTTGAAGTCATGATGACGACTGTGTTGGTGAAGTCCACGGTGCGACCTTGACCATCCGTTAGCCTTCCATCATCCAACATTTGAAGTAGAGTGTTGAACACAGATTGATGAGCTTTCTCTACTTCGTCAAACAATACAACACTGTAAGGTCTTCTCCTCACAGCTTCGGTAAGCTGACCACCTTCTTCATGACCGACATAGCTGAAAAAGGAACACATAATTCAACACTTCAGTCCGTGATGTTCATGATAACCAACAATCACAAAAGGAATAGATTTGCCTACTACTTGGTACTTACCCAGGTGGGGCACCGATCAGTCGGGACACAGAGTGTTGCTCCATGTACTCGGACATATCAATCCTAATCATAAGTTTTTCATCATCAAATAGTTGCTCTGCAAGAGCCTTGGCAAGCTCGGTTTTCCCAACACCTGTGGGACCCAAGAAGAGGAACGAACCAGTTGGCTGTTGAGCCCTACCCAAACCAGCCCGAGACCTCAAAACAGCCTCAGCTACAGCACTAACAGCTTGATCTTGGCCTACAACTCGCTGATGTAACCTTTCCGCTAAACCAATAAGCCTCTCCTTCTCATTAGTCCCCAGCCTGGTCACTGGTATACCTGTCCACCGACTCACCACCTCAGCAATCTGGTCAGGTCCAACCGTCTCTGTCAGCATTACATTTTCATCTGCGGTCCCCTCAAGCTTCGCTATAGCAGTTTCCACTTCTTGAACTGCTCCAAATTTCAGGTCTGCAGCCCTTGCTAAATCATATCTTCTTTCTGCTTCTTGTAAGGCCACCAAAAGCTCCTCCCTTTTCTGTTTTAGCCTGCGAATTTCATCAATTCGTTGCTTCTCTTTCTTGTATTTCATCATCAGTGGTTGAAGTCTATCTCTCAAGTCATCAAGCTCTTTTTTCACCTGAAAATGAAAGCAACAAATCAGTATACTGGAATTCTAGTGTACTTAAAACTAAGTAAGAGAATAGAGAAGGTTATCTGCATAGGGAAACTCACTTCAACAAGACGGGCTTTACTAGCTTTATCTTTTTCCTTCTCCAAAGCATGGAGCTCGACCTCCAACTGCATTCGCTTTCTTTCAAGATTATCAATTTCTTCGGGCTGGCTGTCAAGTTGTACCCTCACATTTGCACAGGCTTCATCAACAAGGTCAATAGCCTTATCAGGCAAGAAACGTGCTGCAAACAGACACAAACACAGATTTTAGCACAAAAAGAAGTGTAAGTAGTATTAATTACTAGATTAAGCTAGTCTAATATGATAAACAACGGAAGATATGAACCATACCAGTTATGTAACGGCTTGAAAGTTGAGCTGCAACGACAAGAGCACGATCAAGAATCCGAACACCATGGTGGCCTTCATATCTCTCTTTCAACCCTCTGAGAATGCTAATGGTGTCAGGAACACTGGGTTCAGCAACCAAAACCTGTTGGAACCGCCTCTCAAAGGCGGCATCTTTCTCCACGTACTTTCTATACTCGTCTAAAGTAGTTGCACCAATGCACCGAAGCTGACCCCTAGCAAGCATGGGCTTAAAGAGATTTGCAGCATCCATTGACCCTTCGGTTCGACCAGCTCCAAGGACAAGATGAATTTCGTCAATGAATAATATCACTTTTCCTTCAGCTTCTTCTACTTCCTTCAAAACTGCTTTCAACCTCTCTTCAAACTCTCCTCTGTACTTGGCTCCAGCAATCAATGCCCCCATATCCAAAGCTATAACTCGAACATCAGCAAGATTACTTGGAACATCACCTCGTAGAATCCTCTGCGCTAACCCTTCCACAACAGCAGTCTTACCCACACCAGGTTCCCCAATAAGAACAGGGTTGTTCTTCGTCCTTCTCGATAGGATCCTAACCACTCTTCTGATTTCCTCATCTCTCCCAATTACAGGATCAAGCTTCCCGGCTTGTTCCACAAGATCACGACCATATGTCTTAAGAGCCTGGAAATTAGTATCCCCAGAGGCACTTTCGACCTTCTTCCCTTCTTTACCTCGAAGCTTTTCAACCTCACTTTTCACTCTGGACGCACTAACTCCAGCTTCTTTTAAGAGGTCCCCGATTTGGGAATCCTCAAGAAGACCCAAAATCAATTGATCCACCGCCAAATGGGTGTCACCACGAGATTTTTGTGATGATTGAGCACGACGAATCGCTTTGATTAGAGAGGTACTTGCTGGGACTTCATCAGGAGCAGGGGACTGAGAGGGGAGTTTCTTCAACGCTTGATTGAAAACTCTTTCAGCCGAATTACCCGCCTCTTCACCACCGGCATTGCTTACTGCTTGCCTGAATATACCATTAGGGTCGGAGATCAAGGCGTCAGCAATATGTAGCGGTGTAAATTGTGCATGTCCAGCGTTCATAGCCAGTTCATGACCTGAAGCCAGTGCCTCATTTGTCTTGTGGGTGAATTTGTCTGGATTCATATCTGTTAATACTTTCTAAAAACCTACAAGCACGATAACGATAACCTTAGTCCATATTATATGAACAACATAATATACGATATGTATCACAGAAACAGATATATTCATGTACCAATCGCCCCTAGTTTATCAAATTAATGTCCAAATCGTCAGTAGCTATAATTTTGTTCCAAATCAAGCCAATATCAAATGCAACTAAAATTTTATGTTCAAGATTTAATAACCCTGTCAATATGCACCAATTTGAATATGCGCTAAAACAAGTTCGTCTGCCTCAGATGACACAAACGATTGAAAAATTCATATCAAAAGACGCAAATTCATGATAATACGAAAGGCACAGGCATGGAATTGTTACCTGAATGGCGTAATAAACAATCGGATGCAAACGATTTGCTAAGTCGCAGATGTTTGGAGTGTGTTTATGAAAGATTGATTGAGAAATTTTACAGAGAACTGAAGATTTTTGCTACTGACGAAAGAGGGGGATGACGAAACGTTTTATACACATGTTAAAAGGAAACGAGAGACATCTGGAGTGCACTCTGGAAAGTACCAGAAGTCTTCGAGATATTTCGAAATTGTGATGGGTTAAAGTTACATCAATTACCCTACGGTTTCGCATGTAACAAGGTAAGTCCTGAAAGTTTGAGAAGTCACCGTGACAATCCACTTCTTGTTATTAAAATTTTAACAAGTCACTTTTATTTAACATTTATTGGTTTTACGGTATTGATTGTTAACTTTTAAATTTTAAGGTTCTAATTCCAGAATATATAAGCTTTTTACAAATTTTGTTCCAAGTCAAATCAAAAAGTCTATTATACCCATGATATTAATATTTTATTTATTTTTTAAGGTCTACAAATTCTAAAATATATAAGCTTTTTACAAATTTTGTTCCGGGTCAAATCAAAAAGTCTATTATACCCATGATCTTAATTTTTTATTTATTTTTTAAGGTCTACAAATTCCAATCGATGTACACCCATCAAAGCACCACCTATGAAACATGTTATAATCACTAGTACCCAAACATTTCAGCAGCAGAAGCCATGATCGGTTGTCGATTAAGATACATCAAGTTTCATGGATTCTACATGAAATGATTAAAATCAAACTCAAGCAACTATTTGTAACACCGCATTAGCTTGGTCTCTTAAGTATTATTCATTTTCCTATCTTTTTCTCCTAGTATACGGTGATACGGTTAACCAAGTCATCGGTTTGCAATTCTTTTTAATCCTAAACCAAAAAAAGTCGGATAACTGGTTTTTCCAGTTTGGTATTTCGATTAATCAAATAATTGTATTCTAATTACTAAGTATATATTTAAGTTAATAACTTTCTCAGTGTAAGATCTAAAAACTTATATATATATACATATATATATACACGTGCAAACTAATAACTAACTCATAAATTTGTCATCTTTAGGTCCAATTTCTATCTTAGCTAAATAAAAAATGTCAAACCAAAAAACCACTATCACAATTCCTTAAAAAAAGGATTGCATTATTGTTTTAAACATGTTTGAGATCCAAGAACGCCGCATGTTAGGATCAGAATTCAAATTATCGTCTTTATCAAAATCATACATATCCTACTTCAATATATCAAGCGCAAACTTGTCCATTTTTAGAAAGTAACAATAATGGTGATTGGTAAGCAAGCAAAACAAGTACATAATAAGGGATGTAAAACAAAAAGATGAAGGAGCAAATAATCTAAAGAATGTTCTAATACAATAACTTCTTTGGATAATACATACTTATCAATTAGTACATATTGATAAACATAGAGATAAGTATTTATATTTTTTCTGGTTAACCGTCTGTGCCAAATTCATGAATCATAACAAACCAAATGTCCTTAAAAAGTGTTGGTTCGGTTAACCAAACTTCAAAAAATTAAAAATAGGTGTGGTTAACCTGAAATTTGGCACGGCTTATAAGATCGGTTTGTCAATTTCAGAAGTTTTTGAACACCCCTACATGAAGATGGTGATGGTTTGGTGGACGATGGTGATGAACTGATGATGATGGTATTTTTAGATTTTAGGATGACGGTGGTTGTCTTTTAGCTGGATAGTGGTGATGATCATGGGCTGCTAATGATAGCTAGACATGGAGGAGGGTGGTGGCCAGATAGGGTGATCGGATTTTTGGGAGAGTTAGAAGTCTAGAAGAAAGAGAGGGAAAGGGAGAGGGAGGTTCAAGATGAAGATTGAAGAGGATGGTGGGGATGATAGTAGGGATGTAAACGAGTCGAGTTTGACACTAATCGAGCCAGGCTCTTTAAGAGGTGCAAAAGCTCGAGCTCGAGCTCGTAATTTGAGGCTCGGGCTCGGCTCGTGAAGTGCTTTACGAAGCTCGTGTTAGACTCGTTAAGGCTCGTTTATTATTTTACTTTCAAATAGTTTTAAATTATATAAATAATAAATAAAAAACAATTTGAATTTTAAAATTTTATTTTTTTAAATTTTTTTCATATTTAATGATATAAAAAGGAATTTAAAATTTTGATTTTTGAACTTTTTCATATTTAATGATATAAAAATATATAATATAAATATATGAAAAATAAATAAAAATTAAAAAATAAATATTATATCAAAGCTCGTTTAAGCTCGCGAGCTTAAACGAGCCCAGTAAACAAGGCTCGGGGTCGAGCTTGTTTAATAAGTGAGCCTAAATCTAGGCTCGAGCTCGGGCTGGAGCTCGTTTAGGTTCGGCTCGTTTCGAGCTTTTAACGATCCGAGCTCGAGTAGCTCGGCTCATTTACATCCCTAGATGATAGAGACTAAGAGAAGGGGAGGGGGAGAGTTGTTTTCTTTTTATTTTTTAAGTTTTAAAATATTTAATAAAAATTAGAAAGAAAATAAAAAATAAATGACATGTACAATAGTCTTTTTTTTTTTGAGAGAGAGGACAAAATACATAAGAGATTTATGATTTTTAAAACCAAAACTGTAAAATTTAAAAAATTAGAAATCAAAATCGTAAAAACCATTAAACTAAATAGAACAAAAATATAATTTACTCACTTTAATAAAAAAAAATATAATCATTAACCGAGCGACTTTTGGCTTTCATGTATGAAACCGAATTAATAACAGAGAGAAAGAGCGAGGTAGTGAGGGGGCTATTGTTTCGGTGGTGTTAGCGATGCATGTTGTGATTTTGACTCATTGGTTGAATTATGATAATGTTAGAGTTGCTTTGATGATCGTTATGCTTAATGCTTGTTTGTTTACCACTTACTAAATCCTTCTACTCGTAGTCATCCTAAACCCTTACTAGAACTTTTTACTCGTCATCGTACTCATAAGATCAAGACAATAGTCAAATTAGCAAACACCAAGCAGAAACTAGTTTCCGACTACGAGGTTCATCGTGACATACATAATTTGGAGATTTGATAATAAAAATATACATTGCTCGAAACAAAAGGTAAAATAAATAAAGGAAGATGTCCACACAAATAAAACTTACCAAAAGCAGCAACCTAGCACTCTAGCAGGATGATCCACTGGATTATTTTTGGTCAGTTATACAAGTTGACTCAAATACATTCATGGACAATCAACATAGAGAATTGTACCAATTAAAAATAATAATAGGAGAACAAAACCAGATTACAGTAACATCACCCCCAAAATAAGAACTAAAACAAGAAACAAAAGTCTAAAGCTCGACTGTCCTGTATTTTGACAAATGTAGTTCTCGGCAGATTAATTCATGTTGCTCATCATGGTTCAATAACAAGTAGATGCTGCAAGCAACAATTGTTTTCCTTGTTTAATTAGCAACACGAAAAGATTTTGATACGAGTTTTATGTATGTGAGAGAAAAGAGAAGAGAATATACCGTATCCACGCTAACAGGTTTCCCATCCTCGGCAATAATATCGACTATTGTTCCAGATTGATCAGCCTAAAAACATAGCAGAATCAGTACAGCTATCAAAATAAATGCTACATTTTAATAGCTAAACAGGGAAACAGTTCATGAAGCTAGCTAACTCAACCTGCTTATATTGTGTATCTATGAGATGTGGTACTGTTTACAGCGTTATCAAGGATAATTTTAACAGTTACCCATATCACAAAAAGAATGTGGAACAAAGATTAAGGGTATATTAAGCACAGATCACCTTGGATCGCAATTCTGGAAATATATGGCACAAGCAAGAAGATTCAAGAAAAAAACTACATTAATTCTTGTATTATGAGGGTGCAAAGCATTTTTCCTGACAAAATGTTATGAAGGACCAAAGCATTAAATAAATGTGGCATGCGAAGTAGCATTCACTATATTTTCCAACTTGACAATTCAAGTTTGATGCCTGATCAAAATCACAATACACACACGCAGAGGGTGAATGCTATAGGACAATTGGTCAAAGTCCTAGAGTAAATGAGAACATTAACTGTTAAGATGATGATGATAGAAACATCATCTATGCCTAAAGTAGAGTTGGCACTTGAATACTGATAAAGACTCCTCCTATATGACAGGTTTTTAAATCTTAATTACTCCATTTTTCCAAGTCTGCTTTTGGATCCTCACTAGTAATTGAAAGTTTGAAACTATGCACAAAAGTATGAGTTACCTCAATCTCGTTCATCAACTTCATGGCCTCAATAATGCAAATAACCTGGCCTTTCTGAACCTTGTCTCCGACCTGGAAATCATATATAGAAAATCTTCATAAATAACTCGAACATATCACTGTATAATCAAGGAACTAGGGGCTATATAGAAGACGCCAATAATAATGAAAATGAAACGAATAAGCTTAGAAAGAGAATACAAAGTACTAAATTCATGAGAAAAATAGTAAACCCTAACACATCCAAAAAATCAAAACTGAAATAATCTGTAACTAAACATAATAAAGGCTACATACATGATCCTTGATCATTTAAGTTTATTACTTTCATCTGAGACACATGATGACTATCAGGGAATTACACCATTAACTTGCTGTGGCAATCTTAACCCAATTACCAATGAACATGTACACTTGGATTGTGTTTTATGTTGAATGAAGAAAAACTAGCTTCAAGAGAAATGGGTCAAACCAGTTGAAATCGCCAAAAGTTTGTTTTTAAATGTATACAATCTTCAAAATTGTTCATTCATAGATTCAGATTATTCCAATAATATTGTTTTTGTAATAATAATGAACGCCTTAATTATTTACAACAACTTCAAAAGGGGACATGTTAGCAAACCCAATCTGAGCTCGTTTTAACCTGACTTGCCCATCTTCACAATTCTACTATCAACATACCTTCACAAACGCGGGAGCTCCTGGTGCAGGAGATCGATAGAATGTTCCAGCCATTGGGGACTTGAATGGAGGATGGGAGGAGGCCTTGGGTTTTGCAGGTGCGGGTGGTGGTGGTGGTGGGGCGGATGCAGAAGGAGCTGGCGCTGAAGAAGCTGGTGGTAGAGATTGATACATAGCCTGGGGTTGTGGAGATTGCATCATAACCATAGGGGCCGCTGGTGGTTGAGGCAAAGCTTCCTTCTTTCTTATAAGAACCTCACAGTTTTGTTGCTTTAGTTCAAGCTCCATAATGTCTCTTGAATCCACAAGCCTGAATACAAAAAAGCAACCAATTGCATCTTAAAGGGAAATTAAACAATCATCAGGAAACTCTGGTATAGAAAAAATAAAAGAAAAAAATTAACTTACTGTACAAGGCCTGCCACTTGATTCATAAATGCAGTAATTGTTGCTGCATCAGGGACTGTGGTGTCTGGAGAGGATATATTGGTCGTTTCCTCCGATTTCTTTGAAGCTGGTGCAGAATTTGTCGATTTCTCAAGGGCAACCTTAAGATAGAAAAAAAAGCACAGATAAAGGCTAAAGAAATTGGTAGGAAAAGTAAATATATATGTATGTGTATATATTATAAAGTAGGAAAGTAATTTATTTATGCACTTAGCAATATTTTGTACCTCGTTAAGCTGAGCAGACACTCTCATAACATCGTTTTGCTTCCTCTTAGATGACTGTATAGAATAACAATCAGAATAACATAACATCAAAAGAATATAACTTGACGTGATTGTATGAACTCAACCATCAATTATTAAAATTAAATACACACTTTATTTATACATTGGGTAAAACAAGGAACCCAACTGATTGGAAAAATCAAAAGTGTTCAATGTTCTGCAGAGTCTGGGAGCATACAGCATTACTAGAGATCTAATATGCTAAAACAGCCTATTCATTAGAGAAGAAACTTGTAATTGCTATGCTTGTAATACCCACCCCACAAACTTTCTGTTACAATTATCAGCCAGAACATAAACCAAAGCTATATCAGAGTAGAACTTCAGAATTCAGATTTCCGTCGTGTTTTTTTTAGTTTTCATAAATTTTGTCCAGCACTAAATATGGAAGAAGCCTATTCAATCTCGTTTCTATATCCTCTCATTTGTACACAACCAAGCCAAAACTATACATACTCGAGCAATAAATATTAAATAGCTACCCATGCATTATAAGTGAGGATTAATCCAATAGCGCATGGAAGTATTCCCATGCATTTAGTTACCAAATATGCCCTTCTAATGGTAGCTCCATCACCATAGGTCAAAGACCTAAATTTAGAGATCATTTCAGCTTTCAAGCCATTTACCTGGAAACGGGTCAATTTGGGTCGTATTTCATCTCCAACAGGTCAACCAAATAAAACTAAAAACTTTTAAGAAAACAATGGACTAAACGCTTCCAATGAAGTTATAAGGAAAAGGAGAAAAGGTGTTGTTAAGGTCAACTGCTTTTTGAGCTGTATCAAAAATTACATGTTTTGACCAGTTATCCAAACCCTCCTTACCCATCCATGTTGCCACCTCTAACTAAAGTTGATGAGGAGAGTAAAAGAAAGAGCTTCACAAAACTAGCTGACAAAGTCACCCAATTGAGCTGAAGTCTGACTTTGAATGTAGAATATCGTATTACATAACTTTCACATGTAAAATTCAAGTAGAACTGATCCAACAGCATAAAATTGGTTCTACATTAGAAAAGAGAACTTTTAAAGACTGTAACCGCTTTGGAAGGTCTTACATATTACTGTTGGAAATTATTAAATGATTAAACTTGGATGTTTTCAAGTTTTCTCAACTTGAAAGTTGTCAAGTTGCATTTGTCCCACATAGGAGGGAGGGAGAACATTTGGTGGGTTTATAAGGGATTTCCCTCCTTTAGTATTCAAACCAAATGGTGGCGCCGAGCCGGAGCCGCGTGCTCGCGAGTGGCGCGTGTAGGCGCCCTTCGCATCGTCGCTAGGAGCTAAGGAGCTTTTCTTTTTCCGGAAAGTGGGTCGGGCAGCGGGTATTCGATCCAAGCAGCAGACGGGTCGGGTATGACCCGGTTGTTGAGCTGTTGCGTGAAGGAGGGAGTCAGCCCTCGATATGCGGATTTTACCCCGTATATCGGAACTGGTGGGGGTGGTGGCTTCGGCTATAAATCCCGACTCCAGCAGCTCTCTCTCTTCACACTTCCGAAACTGCGAAAACTGCTTCTCCTTCCCTGCTGCATTTTTCGTTTTTCTGCATCATTTCTTCCAGTAATTCTCGAAAAACAGTGCTGTGTTTTCGAGATCAGAGGCTGCATTAAATCCTGGGTTTATTGCGTTTTGAGGCTGCAGCAAATACAACAACGTAATCACCTTTAAGGACAGGAGCAATTCCGTGCGGTTCTTCATCTGTTCTTTGTGTTACTTGCTAAAGATCGACATTTCAGGTTGGTTTTACATTTGTGTATTGTGTTTTAAATAGTCCGATAACGGGACACTCTCCTTCTACCTTTCTTTCTGATTGATCGCGGAGGATCATCAGGGTTGGCAACAACTTGGTAATCATAATAAAATCGGATTATTATTGCTGTTTGTTTTTGTGATAAGAACAAACAAGTATTAATCTATATATAAATATATATATATTGTTTGTTCATATTGTTTGGGAACATATAATTGTTTAAATCTCTCTTTGTTAATCTGAAACATATTTTCAACAATTACTACTTCATAACTTGCCTAATTGTCCACAAATCAACAGGGGAGGGTTCATTCGAGAACTGTTGTTAGTGCGAGAACCAATCTTAGCCGTTCCTTGGATATGGGAAGTTCATGGATGGAGAGCGTGGAGGGATAGAGTGTGGCAAGGAATTTCTGGGTGGGCAATGACATTGGAGGAGGAGGAATTAGACGGCTCAGATTGGTTCTCGCACTAACAACGGTTCTCAAATGAACTTCTTCCTCAACCGATATTAGCTATGGGTCTCTATAAAGTCGAAACCCAACTAAAGAAGTGATTTCTGGTGGACAAAAGGCGTGCTCTAGACATTGTAATGAGAAACAATAAAGTGATTTTTGTTCCCAATTGCATAATAGAATTTTGAGCTGAAACCACTCTTAACGAAAAAAATTAATTTCACATGAGTTGGTCACAGATGCACAAATCACAACTTTATGTGATTTAATCATCCAGTCCCCAAATTTATCATGTTAGTCAGTTAGTGCATCGATTGCTAGCTTCTTATCTAGTTATTTCTTGGACTTCAGCAATAGATCACATTGCTATAGATCGTAATCAAGATTCTGAAACCAAGTATGCTTATCTATAGTTGTTAAAGCTAGTAATGTAATCGATTTGGCCTCAAGTTAACACAACTAACGAATCAATCACCAAAGTAAAGTAAATTATATAATATCGATTACAAAAAGAGAATAGACAAGCAAAGAATCTCATGTACCTGAAATCCAGCGATCAATGCGCGGTTGGATTTGAAATCCGACTGAAACAGAACAACGGAGCTGCTGCTGTGCTTAGAATTTTGCTTAGGTTTAGAGCGAGGAGGCAGTAAAGCTGATGTTTTGGGGCAATTGACAGTGAAGGAAGCCATTGATGAAAGAAAAGACTAGTTTACAGATAGAAAGAGTGCGAAGCGAGTGGAATTGCAATGCGGGAAGAGAAATGAAGGGATTCTTGTAAGTTTTTGGGGCGGTGGAATCGGAGGAAGAGGGAAGAGTGGTGTTAAAAATGGAGGGCGATATGAACGAGGAGATGCCAATGGGGACGATGGTTTTCACGAGGATGGCGTTGGCTAGATATGATACATTACATGTTGTAGAATAATGGCCAGTATTTATGGGCTTTATGGTCCGTGTAGTATATAGACAGACCACCATTGAACCATGGGTCACTATTTTGGGTGCGTCTCCGATTGCAAACGGGGTTACCGACTGACCGACATGGTTCGGTCCTCCTTGGGTTGTATTCCGAACGAAATCTTTTAATATAAACAAGAGTTAATAACAAAATCGGTTAAATCATTTTTTTTTAAGTTATTTCTGTTTATTTAGTTTTAAATTCAGAGTGATGATAACAGTTCTTTTAAGAAACATTTTATGACGAGATAATTCTTTTTAAAGTTGGTTGTTACTAAAGTCGGTAGTATTTTGATTTTTGTATCTTTTTTATTTCTAGTCATCTTACGCTTTTGTTTTTAATTTTTAGTTAATTGAAATAAAAATTATCTTTTTTAGATAAACATACACAATCTCTTTTTCCTCTCCATACACACAAACATATTCTCTCTCTCTCTCTCACTTTTCTCTCCCCCTTGGAGATCAACACCGCCACTCTCCGAGCACCTCCCACCGCCACTACAACCACACTCACTATTCTCTCTCTCCAGGGGTGTTTTTGAGGGGGTACAGGAGGTGCGACCGCACATGACCCATGGTTCGGAGGGGGCCCAAATTTTTATATACTATATTATATATAGATATAACGTTATGATTTTTCAAAGAACACTTAGTAAAATAGAGATAGTAGGAAGCTCATATTTAAATAATTATTTTGTAAGCATAAAATTAGATATTAGGGATTTAAGGATCAAGATGTTAAATCATAGTTGTAATCAATGTTGAACTCACTCTTAAGTATAATGATCTTGATGCAAATGAACTTTAACGGAGTTAAATCTGTTTGACACGTTTTTAACATGGTGAAACTATCAAAGGAATGTTTCTTTAAAGAATCCTACACTATACGATTGTTTTCTCAATGCAATTATTGCATACATTGTCTTGTTGACTGTTACAATAATGTTGACATCTACATAAACAAGTTTCTCAAAAATTAAATTTTGGGGTAATACTTACAGTGCAAAAAATCACAAGAAAAACTTAATAGATTGACAATAATAGCTACGGATCCTTGGAAGTATTGATTAATAAAATTGATTCATAAATAATGTTGGGAGAATCATGATTCATGTAACTATGTAAGACAAACAATTTATACTAGCATTATTTTGTTTTTAGTTATTGATATAACAAGTATTATAGTATCCGTAAATCTTTACATTTATATATATATATATATATATATATATATATATATATATATATATGTGTGTGTGTGTGTGTGTGTGTGTGTTTATGTGTGTGTGTAGGGATGGACCGAGGGTTTTGTTGACTGTTGACACCATATAATGGCAAAAAACAAATTCATTAAGACTGAGGGTGACACCCACTACTGATCAGTTTTGCAGACCAGGTTTCACCAGTCAAATTTGTTGGTGCCTCTAATGACTTTTTAACGCCAACAAAATCTAATAAAAATGAAATTAAAAAAAATATATGATAAGATATAGTTGAATTAACAGAGTTTTATCTAAGTTATGTTTTTGTTTTAAATTTTGGTCCTAAGATACCAAAACAACCTATGAAACCTCGTCAACCCGACCCAATTAACTTAAATCCGGAAAAAAAACATAAATCTATCACTACGTGTGTTTTTAAA